>PYHW01010314.1:2620876-2631243 GCA_013186435.1 Turdus rufiventris
TCAGAAGCAACTTGGGAAGGGCCCTGAGATCATTCCCCTTCTGGAGGCTTGGCTGCCTGTGCTCAGGGCCAGCCTGGAGACAGCACTGTCCCTTCCTCCTGCTGCCTCTGGAGGGGCTCCAGAGAGTGGTGCAGAACATTTCATTCCCTCAGGAGCTGGTTTAATTGTGCCTGCCATGGGCACCGTGGGGTCAGAAGAATGAAAGACTTAAACAGTAAATTATTTAGCTGATAAACAGGTGGTTACAAACGATTATTTCTGGCTGAAATTAATGTAGCCGTAGTATTTTGATAAATTCTAAGAGGAAAATCTTGGAAGCTTCTTCATAGTATTTAATATAAGGAAAATTAAAGTGCTGACATTTTTATGGTGTTCTAATTAATGAGGACCTAGAGTGGAATTCTCATACAAATACAGTACATATTGTGTGACAACCCTATTAATACCAGAGAAGCTAATTATGATTAGTGCTATTACACTGAGTACTAAATGAATTAACAATAATGAGGCACTCCTAATACTATCATCACATTTGTGCATACATTTTAATGGATAGGTTTCACCTTGATTAGAGGTAAGTTATTAGCAGCAAACAAAATTATCTGTTCGTAATTTTTCTTTGCCCTGTATTCAAAAATCAAAGCTCATTTCTGAGAAAGAAATGTTACTCATGAATATCCAATATTTTTCCAGCCTCATCAAACTGTACTCACAACTGTTCATTAAAAGAAACTTCAATCATATGGCACTATTTCTAGTCCTAAACATTTTGACCACGCAATACCAACTTCTTTGTGCTTCTTTACTAGGGTGCCAGGTATCCAGACCCTTCCTGTAAGTCACTGCACAAAAAATAACCACATTGCCAACACTTAGGAACCTGAATTGAGAAAGGTAAACCCAAAGAACTGAATTTACTAGAAAACTTGAAAGATTAAGGGGTCAGCTTCAGACACAGTGATGGGCAAGCAAATCCCAGATTAAGAAGTCACCAGAGCAGTCAGAAGGGACCCTGGTCAGACTTGAACACTTCAGTCCCCCAGCCAGAAGTGGGTTTGTACAATCTGCAGGCTTTGAGCTAACACTGCCAGGGTGTTTCTAATACAGAACATGTCCTGTGTTTGTGCAATAAATCCAGTGTGTAAGGAGAAGGGAAAGGGGATGGGAACAGAAGCAGAATTTCCTGCAAAGGTGCAAGTGCTTGGGCAGCAGGTACAGGGCAAGTGCAGCGCTTCCTGCACATCCTCAGCACACCATGCACAGTCCTGTGAGCTCTGAGTGGTTGCACTGAACAGAACACACATGCTGCTCACTTCTATAAGCTCAGCATATTGGAGCAGTACCAGGATTGGCCAGGCTAGAAGACATTCTCAAATCTTATACCAGTATAAAACGTCCTCACAATCCACTTGAGCACCATTTTGACTAGAAGAGGAGATGCACCCAGGAAACCCTGTCAGTTGTTATCCTTAACTTTTGATGGAGGAGTTGATTGATGCCATTTCTTACTTTGTCTCAGTTCATTCCTCTGTTGGTGCCAACTGACGTGATTTTCCCTTCTACGAACTGATTCTGATGCAGACACATACCAAAAAATACCAAGGAAAAAGATTTACTTTTAGGAAAGTAGGAAGGGCTGGTGGGGGAAAAAAAAAGAAAAAAATCAGGGAATTGCCAGAAGTCCGAATACAAAAGAAAAATAAATCTGAGCATTAATGGACTGTTTTAATAATAGCAGTTGGATGAAAAGTGCTTCCTAGAGAGGACTGCTTTTGTGTGGTTTATGTTACTTCCTGATGTTCATCTCTACTTACTTGTAATTATTTATATTATCCCTGCTTGCAGTATGTTGTTTCAATTGCTATCACAAAGTCAACTAGTTTAATGTGATCATGGGATATCCTTTGAATTCTCTCACTTCTGTACTGCTTTCAGAAACTTAATAGCCAGAGTAAAACTAAATGCTTCTTTAAAATGAGTTCACAATCAATGTAACCAAGTCTTTTGTGATAATTTAGTACATTTGTTTAAGGAAGAAAAAAAAAATTTTCTTGTGGTGAGCATTCAAAATCTATCCACTAACTCTGGAGCTATAAAGCCTTCTTGTGAAGAGGTTCTCTGTCTTCTAAATGCTATTAGAGCATGGCAGTTAGAAAAGCAGCAGTTGCATAGCAGTACCCAATACATAAAAGTTCACAAATATTCATGCAGAGTATTTTTGTTGGGTTTTGTTGTGGGTTTGTTTTGGGGTTTTCTTTATACAGAGGAGTTGGATAGTATTATTTCACTCTTTATGTTTCTGATTTATATTGACAAAGGTTATCAGAACACAGATTTTACTGTTCACTATGAAATACTGCTCTTGCTGACTTCCAATTTCAGGCATATTCATGCCTTACAAAATAGTGGAATTCAGTCTAATTAAAACTTAGTGTTTTCATTTGGGAAGATGTTAAAGGCAATACATTTTAAAGTGTAATCAGGAAGTGGCAGTAGCAGAGAAGAGGTTTTCACATCACTTACACTGGTAGCTCAGTGGAAATAATAGTGTTATGCTAGTGTAATAACTCTTGACAGAAACCCTGATTTTTCAAACTTGGTCCAAGGTCACAATCTTCAAATAGCACCTTCCTTCTTGAATAAACCTTCTCATTTCACTAGTCTTCCCAGTAAAGAAAAAAAACCACCCTCTTATAATAACATGTATACAGCTATCATAGTTTTAAAGGGTATGTTCTGCAGTCAACATGTACCAACCTATTTCACTACACTGTCCACTTCTAACAGATAGCCAGTTCTGGTTTGAAACACCACCAAATCATTAAAGAATGCAGTAAGTATTTGTTCAATAGCTCATCAGTACACGTTGCAATTATGGTTACAAATTTAGGATCAAACCTAGCAGCATAGGTTCAGGTAAAACTTAGGGTGCTCTTTGCATTGGTAGGGAGCCCTCCTGGTCTGGGTTCATGATCTGCTCAGCAATCAGACAGAGCTTGAGATCAATGCTTGATTTTAAAGACAGTAGCCAACAGAAGAAATAAAAGTAGCAAGTCTTTTCGCAGCATGCTTTCAGAGGGGAAGAAGAACTGTTACCCTGGATTAAATCTATAGATTTCTATTTGTCTACAACAGCAGCCAACATTAAATACACGTGAAAACCCTTTCCCCAGCACACCTAGCTACTTAACTGCCTGCTAGTGCACAATTCCTGTGAGGGATTGATCTGCTTTCTCTGCAAGCTGATGTCCGAGGTTCAGCTTTTCTTAAACACTCCTGACACTGTTCCTAGTATTTTTTCTTCGCCTTATTTCCTGCTAAGTTAAACAGCAATTTGCAAGTACCTCCTACAGTTATTCATTGCTTCTGAATACATTCCAAAAGGAATTACCTTTGATAAAGAAAGGTAGAAGCACAGGTAGCTAGAGGTGTGGGTGAAGCTAAGTAATTTAGGTGCACAATTTTAAAAAAGCATTGATTTTTTTTTTATTAAACACCAGAAAGATTTAATGTTTCTGCATGGAGAATTCCAGCAACCAAAGATATTATCAACACTGGCTGATAACAAAGGCATACAGACCATGCAGAGAAAATCATGTACAGTTCAGTCTCTTAAGATACCTGATTCTTAAGTCTAACTATCTATTAAGTAAATTACAGCATTATTCTTGCTGGTTCAACCAAGCCCATGCTGTGGAGACATTATGTTCCGTCTGGATTTCCAATTTTTAAGGGAGAGGTTAAAAAAGAGCTTTAGATTCTGGCAAGGCAAAAGAATCCTTCAAAGACTGTAATTCTTATTTCAAAAGTGAACAACTGGCAGAAGCTTTGAATGTTTCATTTTTCTCTGAGAAATTCAGAAGCATGATGAGATCAGAGTCTTGCATGAAGACACAGTACTTGCATAGACATGAGTTTAGAATAGAGCTGCTAAGAAGAGAGTGTCCTTGAATCTTTTACAAAAAGGCATGGTAGACTGTAGATAGAGGTAAAAATCTATTTTAACAGATTGTTAACAAAACAAGTTATTTTATAAGTCATTTCAAATCTCATATCAAGGTACAATGCCTTTCCAAAATATGCTGTTGACAATATGGATGAAACAACATGTTCTGTTCTGTACAGGAAGTATATTTTCCCAAAGGTTCCTTCCAACCTTCAAAACTAATAGTAAAGTTAATGATTTTGTGGAAACAAAAGAAGCCTCCTTATAATGAAAGATATTACAAAGTCCCAATACAACACATCAAATAAATATGCACTTATAACAGCAGAGTTTCAATTATCTCAGTCAAAATACTATCAAGATGCTCCTCCAGCAGCTCAGTATCTACACACTGGACAATCATATTGTAAGAAACCAGGAGTTTAGAATTTAAGAAGAGAAAAAAAACAGAAAAAGCATAGGAGAAAAGAAGCATAAACCTGTGTCACTCATCAGGGTGCCCAGAGGGGCATGGAAGTCAGAGAGAGACCATGCAGGAATCTAATAATGAGATGGTGGTGAAATAGATCTCCTAAGACATTGCTATTCCTATCATAGTCCCTTTTCCCACAGCACACTTGGTAAGTACTGGAGAGAATCCTTAGTGCACACACTGACAAGGTGGTAATACCTTTAGAGAGAAGAGATTAGTTTAAATAATGTATTTCTCCAAGGATATTTTATATTCTAAACTTTATTAGAGAGAACAAACATTATGTAAGAGAGAAAAAAAACCTACTGGGGTCATCACAGGGAGTTCCTGTTTCTTATTCAAAATCAACTGATTGTGATTTGTGCTGGAGACTAACTGTTAGAAAAGGTTTATTTCACCTAAAAAGAGAAGACAAACCATAACATAATTTATATTTGGAGGGTGATAGATAGTCACCTTTTCTGATGAACAGAGTGCACAGTACTCATCCAAATCTTTTAGACAAAACTGTTGAGCTTGTGGGCTACAGTTCTGAAGAATAAGTGCAAACTATTTGGGCAGACAGCAATGCAACATCCCTTTCTCCAGCCACATACACAGGATATAGTCTAACACACCCATAAAGCCCTTACCAAGTCCTTTTTTGCACAAGAGGTTCCTTTGTGTGGGCACCTGGTACCAGACACAATACACATCTTTAACTGCATATCAAAGCTTCTGCTCACATATGGATTATAGTAAGTCTTATTACAACAGACTGTTTCCTACAATGATGATGTCTTAAACCACAGTAACAAAAATCGTTTTCACCACAGTGTGAATGTAAGTCAGTATTGCCTTCCAGCTCTGCATTTCTAAAAGTGTGAATCTCAAAATGATGTCGAGGTACTTGTTAGAATATACCACTAAATGACAACTGCTGGAAAAGCATATTTAGATTTATTTAACCTACAGAAAATTTCAACATATTGTAAGTTTAGCATATATAAAACGTACATTAAGACATTAGGGCTCATGACAGAAAAATCCTAATGGCTAGTTATATGTATATTAGCTCATCTGTAAAGACAGCACAATTGCTTGCAGTTAGTTCAGTCCTCATTCAGGCACTTCTTAAAAATGCATTGACTTGCAGATTCACTACACACCTTTGCTTCCCAAGCAAACCATGACAGCTGCACAGTTATTGCTATGCCAAGTACTACACCTTTCAAGTTGTATGAACCTTTCCTCTTTATTGAGATGATCAGCACAAGCACACAGACACCAAGAGTATATTGGCTACTCATTACAGAACTTTCACTTTATGCACCCTTAGAGATGTAAATGTCCAATAATATTCATTTCTTAAGGATCAATAGACCATCAGTACTCTTACCAAGTTTATGGGTGCTTTCCAAAATCTGAAGATCATGATGTGAGAACTTATCAATTTCTTCACCAGCTTTAACTGACAGATACTGATTTATCTCTCACTCATATTCTGCCCCAGTTGCATCTAAGACATTATCCAGGAAGTATCATAACACTTCTCCAGCAGTTCCAGTGCCCTTAGTTTTAAGGTACTCCTTATTCAGGATCTTTAGCTGTGGCGATAAGGAGACACCATGCAGCTGATTTTCTAGCTGAAGATTTAAGTCCCCTCCCTCATTATGAGCTGAGCATTTGTAATAGGCTTTAATGATAGATCAGACTGCTATTCTAGTAAAGATGGGGATAAAACCCAGTGATAAAATAAGTCCTGTAAGGCATCTATCAATTCTTTTTCTCCTAATATTTCTGAAGTATTGTATTTCCAAACGTATCAAGATTTTGATAAATGTTTTTAATGGAAAAAATTTAAATTTAGACTATTGAAATAAATTAATTAATTATGTACATAAAAATATATTCAATTTTATAATTATTGATCTATATTTAAAGATAATTTCTTAATTTTTCCTATAACATGTACTAATATCTTGGTCAAAGCATTTATTCATTGTTGTGCCTTTTTGGAATGAGTTTGAGTTTCTGCAGCATCACAGTACAATTTTACGCCCTTGTTTAAAATCAAAGTTTAGGCAATTTCCCTTTTAGCCTTTCAATAACTTATGGTATCACATCTGTCTCTGTTAATAATGATACTCCTTTTAACATATGAAATAAAATATGTATACATTTTATTGTTCTGCATTTAAAATCAAGCTCATTAAAGTAATTCTATCTTATTTCAGCTTTTGACTTTTATAAAGAACTAGTTCTTTACAAACTCTTTTATTCATTAAAATTTTGCCATTAGAAATCCAATACCGAAATCCATTAGAGGAGTCCCTTATTTTATCCTAATACTATTCATCCAGATTTCTAATTTCATTTTAATAACTCGTCTTTTAAAGATTGTAAGAGCTATGTCATACATATCTATTACATTAACATTTTAAAAAGCCTGAAATGGAGGATGGTTAGGGGTTTTTTCTGTTCTATAAATAGACTGGAAGAAAAATACTCTCCTTTTAGTCTAATAAATTACTCCATGCTAAACAAAGAATTTTTCTTCCAAACACTGAACATCAGTCAGTCTTAGATTTAGATTACTAAAAAGAACCAAAATATATTATTTGCCTGCATTGTATATACACTTTGAAATGTATAATTTGTGAAATTAAAACATTCTTCTCATGTTTACAGAAAAAAAAAAAAGAATATTGTTACATATCTTTTTGTAGGTATTTAATGAAAAACAAGCTGTGACTTGGAAACAGCACTTCAGTGAACCAACATAGTTATAACTATTTAACATGCTGGGCCTTTTAAACATATGCCAATTAAAAACTAAAGCCACCATTTCTCTTCACAAAAAAAACCCTATTTGACTCACTGTCTTTGATTTGTTGTTGTTATTGTTCTATCACAATACAGTCATCACAAGCACACAAAATCTTTGCAGATATAGTTAGAACTCTGTTAGACTGGAACTTTCCCACACCAATCCTGAAATTAAGCAATTCTTCCAAGTGTCTGGGAGCACATCTCACTGAACAATGTCAAGCAGTGCCAGTTGTTAGAGAATTGTTTCTTGGAATGTGCATATTACACTAAACAACAAAATACTGCATTGCTGTGGAAGATGCACCACTTCACACAGCAAAATTTCCTTGCATAACACCACCCCTGAGTGAGAAGTAAAGGACCAGYGAATAAAACTTTTGCTGCACCAGGATCTTGTGATCCTACAAAATGGTCACAAAACACAGATAATTCCACATACACCATGACACATTATTAAACTGCAGAAACAGATTTTTTCTGTCAGAGACTCACAGTCAGGCTTTTTTGGAATGTACAGGTGTGTTGCAATTGCTGGATTATGAAGCATGATAAATTACGTAAGAATCGAAGAAATTCTACATGAATAAGGAATAATTTTAACCTGTAATATTAACAGACCAGCAGCATGCTTCTTGGTTCCTATTAGAACTTTATGGTTATAACACTATAGCTTCCTATAAATCATTAATGAAAGCTATGATTATTATTATTTTTCATTTTCCAGTAGTACTACCATGTGTGCAATAACATTACACATTGCTAGCTACATTTCCCACTTCAGAATCACTTGCTTGCTTTTAATGGAATACAAAAGAGAAAAGCACAGAGCTTGTTTGAGTAAGTGCATTTGAAAAGAAAAAGTGACTGGACGTTGCGAGTTAAAAAGCAAGATAACTGACTCAATATGTTAAAAACACAGGGCTCCACTATTTTTTATTTGCAGACTGTTGAAAAAGTATTTTTTTATTGTTGATTTTTTACTGTAGTTCAGCTTTAAGTATTTTTTATTTTATAGAACAGAGATTTCTAAAACTGAGTTTGAAGCATAATATGGCCTCAATAGTAAAGACTTTTTTCAGTACTGCATTGTGAAATCATAGCAAAGAAATGGTAGGATAGCATAGATACATGTATCAGAATTATATAGTAATGAATTAATAAGCTTCAGCACTGTTTAATGGTTTAGTTCTGTTCAAGGACAGAGCAAAATGAAGTAACTGGGGGAATAGATAGACAGACAGATATCATCTATCTATATTCTAACAGAAGATGGATAATTACTAGCCAAAGACTGACTGTGACAATACAGTATCTCCCATAGAAACAAAAACTGGGAAAATGTTACAAATTCACAGACTTCAACTATTCTGCATTTGATGTTAAGCAAGATTCAGATAGTCCCTCTCAACACTCTACACCCTCCTTAAAGACCATTGTCTAGAAAAGCAAAAAATAAGCAGTGAGCAGAGGGAGTAACATAATCTTTCTAGATTACTTCTGTCAATAAATACTCTGCAGATTGCTTCCATCCTTATGTTTAATGGACCATTACTACAAAAATATTCTAAGCAAGAGCAAGCCCATAGTGAAGTGCTCTGGGGATTGCAGTCACAGAGGACCAGCACAGGGCTTGCACAGAAATCTTGGAGGAAGCAGATCTGAGTAAGAAAGTGCTTCCTGCCATAATATCCCAAATCAGCTCCTTAGAAAATGGGCATGTTCCTTATCTCTCTGAGACCCTAACTACTACCGAACACATTTCTTAACCCCACTGACCTATTTTAAAAAATAGCCATCTTTGATTGGTAGTTTTTCCTCAATGATCTTAATAAACCATAACTAGAGGTATTTCTGTCATTATCAGAATTAAACACTGCTGCAGTTGATTTATTGATGATTCCCATTTTTTTAATATTACAATATTGTTCTTCAAAGCAATGCAAAAATTTCCTGGAAATAATTTCCATCTAAAGTGGTGAGGAATGGTAAGGTGGTAATGAAAAAGTAGTAAAAAATAAATCTAATCAATCCTTACCATTTCATCTACTTCTAAACTTCAATAGTTTGCACTCTCTGATCACAGCATTTTCTCTTAAGGGTGAGTCCTTGCATAGCAGTATATATGAAAACATCAGAAATGGTTCAAAGGAGAATCACTTGTCATGTAACTCTAAACAGTCAATGCTTCATCAATTCTGTGACAGGCAGTATCAGTTTAACTGTAAATCTTTTGGATTAGATACTCAGGTGACATAAACCAAGGTTAACCCCATCACATTCCTGAAGCACTTTATACAAATTAAATTGTTGTTAATTGGACAAGGGGTGCTCCTGATTTGGCTATTATCATTTAATTGGTTTCAGTAGAGTGAGCACTGTTATTTTCAAACATACAAATAAGATCAGAACAAAACCTTACTGATTACATGACTTCCCCACCTTACTTTATTAAGGAGTTGCAAATTAATTTATTTTTTGTTAATGAGATTCTAAAATAAGCTATTAATGATAGCTGTTTTCACTTGTATCAGACACTGTTCCAGATTAACCACATTTAGCACTTATGCTGCTTCATTTTTACCACCCACTCATCCACTTGTCACAGCTTTTTGGCAAAACTCTGCTGTCAATTAGCATGAATACTAAGCTTTTTTCCCAGTGTTGACTTGACAAATTAGTGAAAGAGAGAGAGAGATAGAAATTCTGTTTTCAAGTCCCTACAAAAAGCTTCATAGACTTCAACTGGAATAGGAATAGTTCCTCCAAAGACGAGATCTTCCAGGTTGAAGTTGAAGGGTAGGTATTTAGCTAGTTGACAAAGGGAAGCTTGAGTTCTTCACTGCAAATTCTGCACAGGTCTCAATAAGCAGTTCTGACTGAATTTTTTCTAATCCTAGTATTCCCAAGCACTGCACTGCTGTAGGATAAGAGCTTTCTTATTTGATAAGGCTTATTTATGAATAGGAAACCAATTTCACCAGGGACCTGATGTGATGCGCTCAGAACATCCAGAGTCTGACAAAGGATTCAGTAACCATTGCTCTAGCATTTTCAATTGGAAAGAAGCCTGTCCACACTATGACATTCAGGACACTGTTCTGTCTCCAGCCCATGACCCATTTCTGAACAAGAGCCTTC
>PYHW01010314.1:2631466-2647562 GCA_013186435.1 Turdus rufiventris
TACAGAGTTATGAGATTTTTCTTGCTTTTTTACCTGAGGTTAAATTATAATGGTAACAATGCAACCATGATAAAGCAGTTACTGCAGAAGTAATACAAATATGATTCAAAGTTTAATCCACAGAATAGTCTACCCAATGCAATATGAAACAAACCACTATGCATGGTTTGTAGGAATATAAAACTACATGGCTTACTTTAAAAAATGGCATGGTCAGTGAAACGGCTTTGAAGTTTTTTCTACATGCATTGTCATATTCAGGTACAAAAATCAAAATCAGAGCAGACTAACGAGCCATAAAACAAATCTTTAAAAGACAATCCCCACACTCTTTTCTTCTACAGAATAAAAGTGTAAAGAATTGTGATCAATACAGTTCTTCAATCTAGCAAGTTTATTTTCCTTCAGAATGGATTTATAGCATTATTTTGTCTTCAAATCTTAGTAAATTAACAGTGATTATAAGAAGCCACGTTCAGGTGAATCATACATACAAATCTCCCTGGGCATATACTCTGCAAGATGAGGGTATCCTTCATCACCATGAAATGAAAGGTTGCTCACAAAATTGCCCTGGATCTATTAATGCATTCGCGAAACATTTTAGATGCAAGTTGCTACGTATCTTTGATAAACTAACTTTGGAAGTCTTTTTTCCAAAACTAAAAGCCTATTAATCAAGTAGAAATCTTATTTATTTTAATATGCACTTATCTCTTTACATTGGCTTCTTCTGTCCCCTTCATTCTGGTTTCAGAGATCAGTGTAAATTGTTGTCAATGTGGTTTATTTCCATCAGTGAGCTTTCAGTTAAACTTTGTCTTTAAGCAGGGAGGAGGAATCTCAGAACAGTACTATAGGTAATTCCAGTTATTATGGGATACTTCAGACCTGGTGAAGCATTAAGTGATAGTGCTCAGATGTGAGAAGGGATTCAGAAATAGTTTTGTAGATTTTATTGTGTGGGGCGCTGAACTACCTGTTTTTTCTCTGTCCATCCTCTTCTGGATCGTTTCTGCAAATTCAGAGAACCTGCAATTTCTTTCTACTTTTGGAGTTGGAATCTTGGAAAGCAATGTAATTGAAATTAATGTCTGTTATCTTTCTGGGGAAGTAAAACATGCTGTAACATGCTTTACTTGTGAACTTTTGAAGCCAAAGCTCAGTATATGCTGTATGTATTTCCTCTTGCTGATGATATGTACATATGCATGCATGCACATGATACCTACATGTACGTTGAAGGACATTTCATTTGCAGGGCAAATATTATACCTGAGTGCAATGAGTTACATCAGCATAAGGATTGAGTAAATTAGCAAAACTAGGTTGTTGCACTGCTAATATCATTCGCACACAAGCTTGAAAGCATGGAAGATTAAATGCTTCCAAATCTAGCTTCAAATTACAGTTTCTATTGAAAATTGCTTAGTCACAGAAGAGCTCAGATTGAGTCAGCAATGGGAAAAGAATGGTAAGTTATGGGATACCAGGCATTGCTCAAACCAACCAGGCAGAGAGAAGATGGGGTAAAGAACTCTATGGAAAATTACAACAGTGCAAAAATCAAACCATGGGTTCTGCAAACTGCAACACTGCAAGGAAAATTGGTTTGTTGCTCTAGCCTGCACAACAAATTGGATATGACCCTGGAGATAATGCAAAGAAATTTGGAGATAAACACTGCAGAAAAATTGAGCATTTTGCTGAATATGGTGTGTTGCTTCCTGTAAAAACAGGTAAATGAAGTTACCACTTCAGGCATGCCTCTGAAGTTTATACATAAATATTCCATTGTGTACATTGTGTTAGGAACTTATATTTCTGCTGCATCAGAAGGACAGACACAGGTGATCAACTCATGTCAAACAGCAGTTCTGTGGTCTCTCGATTACCTGAATTCACTTACTTGCAATGCTTTCAAGACTTGGCACTTGCTAACCCTCCACTATATGCAGTGAGTCATCTGGGGAACCAATTTCTATGCTTGGTTGCTACAAGCATATGATTTTTACCCAGAGAGTACACCTGCTGTATTTCATAATGTGCATAGTTATGGGAAACATGGAAATACCTACTTGCTGTAATATTCTAGCACCACTTTATGCTACTGTAACAGACAGTACTGGAGAAAACATTGTCATGTGAAACAAAATCCAGTCTTCTGTGTGATTCACAGAATAGAAATATTTACATTAAAAAAATCAGAAGTCATATTTGCAAACTGCACAAAGACATCATTTACCCCAGTAGACTGTCTACTGTTACATCCTGTTGTGCAAGAACAGACAGATCTACAGAGCAGGTAGCTCACTTGACAGACTTCTCCACTTTAAATGAGTATGCTACAGATTTAGTTCCATGCCCAAAGTTTTTTAAAAGAATGACAGCCATGTTTCCCAATAATCAGCCTAAAGTCTGACAAGAAAATAATGGTGTTTAACTGGAAAAGGTTTCCTAAGCCCTGTGGTACAAACTTAGCTTTGCTTTTGTGCTGCATTACAGCCCCTTGGCAAGATGAGGTGGAAACTGAGCTTTGTCAGTTGCCACTTCGTGTTGGCAAAATTCTCTGGTCTTGTGCTTATTGTCTCCAATACAAGTAGAATTCAGAATGAACACATTCAATTTTGTCCCCACCATGATTACAAATATGCTCTGGCCTAAATTGTACAACATAGAATGTTTTTCCTTAACTGTGCATCTGCTGCACAATTGTTTAGAGCAAAACTTTTGGAACTGCAGTCTCAAGGCAGTGAAATGCTGATTTGCAAACAACCAGTTATTTATATTATTGCACACTATTGTGACTGCCACTGTCTCCATCTCTGAACGTGAGGTCCTGCAAAACTTGCAAAAATCTAGGACACTGAAAATAACATTGCATTTGATCCCAGACCACTTGAAGAAACTGAGAAGAGCATTCCATTTCAGACAGAGAAAAGCACATACTTCAGTGTTACAGATTTATGGCTTAGTGCTGCAATTTATAGAACCATTAAGTATTCCTAGTTTAATAAGGCTAGTCCTACAAAAACGACAGAGCATCTTGCCCATAAGACCTGCTAGTTCCAAACCCCCTTATTCACCTCCACCTAGCTACTGTTCCAACTGTTCTGTAGCCCTTCCACATTAGAAAGCTGTGGTTCAAGTTGGTCAGTGATTTATTATTCTGGAGAATTTACAAACATACAGTGATCATTTCTCCATCTGGATTACAATTCACATCAAGGGATTGTCAGAACAAAAGAGCAGCTCTAGGACCCCTATCATCAGTCTCCTGGCAAAGCAGCAGGGCTTGGCATCACCACTGCAACCTGTCCCTTTGTGTGATTCATTGTGGGGAAGGTTTGCTACTGATATCAAATACCTATTTGTTCATGCACCATTGACTTCTGCTTTGCCATCATGCTGAGAGATTGCTTCAATAAATGGCCAGAAACAACATTTACGTCACAAGTAACACTTGCTACTGTAATTACTTTCCTGTCCACCCTTTCCTACAGAGTGGAGCCCAGAAGAATTAGTATCCAATAATGGATCACAATTCATAGTCGTAGAGCCAGAAACTTTTCTGAGGAAGCAAAGCTTCATACACAGAAGATCAAATACTTTAATTAAACTTTGGAAGAAAGGTGTACTGACTGCTGGAGAGAAGACTTCCTACAAACTTACACAGCATGTACTTTCAAAAGTATAACACAGAAGATGCTTCCCAAATGACTATATATGAAAGAAGTGAAAAGCTAAATGCTACTGTATTATAGATAAGCTACTCTGAAACAGAAGCATAACTGGATATAGAATAAAACAGCCCAATAGATGAAGTAGAATCACAAAACAGACCACAGTTATCCTCATGGTGCTAAGAATCTGCAAGCATCTTGCTTGTAAAAACTATAAAGATCTTTGATTTTTTTAAAGTAGGAGCAAAGTCCATATTGCTTCTCAAGACTACCAGAAAAAGAAAAAAAAAAAAAAAAACTTGCACCTCCAAACTACCCAATAAGACAGGAGAAAATGCCTCCCTGACTAACACAAGAAACACAGCTTATCTGCTGACAACAGGGCATACATAACAGTTCCCAAACAAAAAACACAGAAGGAGATGAAGATTATTTAACATTCTGCCAAATGCTGATTAACCACCTCCAGGCACTGCAGACCATTAGCTAAATAGGCATATTGGATTTAATTTTAAGAACTTTGTCACAAATTTGCCTGATCATATGATTCCCTAGTAAATGGCTATGTAGCTGCTGGGACAGTAGATAATAAAGGTACTATTTCATTATTACTGTATGCAGCATCATTCACAACAGGCATACGTAGTCTTGTAGTAGATGCTTGGGAGGTGCTGCTTACAAGTTTGGCAGGCTGCCCTCTCTCTGCAGATGCCCAAAAAAGGAAACTTTCTGGCTTGCTGCTGCCCCTACTATGACCCATCACAATACACATCCTTTTACTGAGGAAAAACAAGCAAACAAACAAACAAGAAAAAGCTGAGATAAATATTCACATTATTCTCTGTGAAAAAGAAGATAAAAAAAGCCAGAGAGACATGGGGTGAGACTTGACAAGATGTAGTCTTTTATGTCTGGTTTCCAAGAATTTTAGACATTTGTTAGATTTTTGCCTAGTGTCTTCCCCATTATATTTTTCAAGTATGTTTGAGATCAAATAAGACATATCAAAAACTCAAACTCTTGCTAATCTAGGAAAACTGGTAAGTGGATACACAACAGATTGATAAATGTCCAGATGGGAAAAAAAATGAGTAATTAGATGGCATTTTTAAATTATACTCCAACAAATCAACACATGAGAAATCCTATATATGACCCTTCAAACAGAGCTTATGATCAATTGAAAGGTTCAAATCCAGAGAAATTCCAGTTTCAGTTTCTTACAACACATTATTACTGAAAAGAAGACAACTACTGCAAAGAGTACATTGCACAGTTCTCAGGTGCAGCAGTCATCTTTGAGAAGTCAGTGTTCCAGGAGGATTTGAAAACCTGCACTTATCCCTTTAAAAAAGGAACAGGCAATGCCTTGACTGCCTTACCACCATAGAGCTGTGAACAAATACTGATATTAATGGTCTGAGCACAGCTGTTAATACTGGTATGAGAAAAGCACAGCCACTCTGTTGGCTGCAATGCATTGCCTTCTGCCTTTTCTCATTATCTATCATTCAAAGTGCCATTAAAACATCAGAAAGTAGAGGTGAGTAATGCTATAATACCCTGGCTAGCAGCAATCATTTTTTGTTACGATATTCAGTTTATTTTGTCAAACTATGCTAGCAATCACTGATTTGAAATATCCATTAGGCTTAGAGGGGACACACATTTACAAAGAGATAAAGATAACAATTTTGTGCCAGGCATTGATAAGCTATTTACTGCACCACAAATCAAAGGAAATATTTCACTGAAGAACAGATATACCATTACAGCAATCACCAAACATCTGCCTCATCCAGATCAGGGAGGCATGCAGGCACTCAAATGACTTGAATGATCAAGTGTCTGAGCACAAAATACAAGTTTTAAGGGAAAAAAACTACTGTGTTATCTACTGTGCTCTTCTGGGATAAGAACTTTCAAATCATAGATTACTTTATCATACTTTCAGCAGCTCATCTGAAATTAAATAGAAATTGTAGCCTATTCAGTTCATATAGATCTCAGCTCCCACCACTTTTGGTTGGAAACCATGTGTATAAATATTGAGGGGGTGGGGAGAGAAGGAGGAGAGGAGTTGTTTTGGAAATTAGGCTTTGGCCATCATTTTTTTTGACCCAAATCATAGCTTGTCTGACTTTTCTTAGGACTTGGTTGCCCATCCATTTTTGAAGGTTGCAGTTCTAAAGTATTAATCCTATTCTTCCCATTGACAAGACATGCCACAGCACTGTGAACAAATACCAAAGTGAACACTCACCAGTATAAATTACACTTCAGTCATATTTACAAGGACAAACTTCTGTCATAAGTTTTTGGTTTGAGTCTTTGTTGACTCAAATTGACTCTTTGCTTGAATTAAGCAAAATTCAGTAGTAATCCAGTTTCTGTAAATGTGAGATTCCTGCAGAAGAGATATAATTAGTAACAAGGCACCCGTGAGAAAACTGTCTGAGCTAGCGATATCTTCTGATGGTGATGTGGCTCTAAGGAGATGGGTTTTTTCCCCTCCTCTTCCTACAAAGGCACACTATCAAAGAGAGCTGCAAAAAATTTCCATCCATTTAGATTATTGTGTCCTCTCCTTTATTTGAGCAAGGTTACCGTTTGCCAGAAATGTCAAATCTATTCCAGCAATGCACTAAATTCTATCTTGTGAGAACAGGTGTTTCTTAGTGTCAAGGAGAAGCTCTCCCCACAGTTTTTAACCTTTCAGCAACAAAAGCTGTGCTAACATTCTGAAGGTGAAGGTTACATACCGTAAGATTCAGACATCTTTTCTTAAAATTTATTACAGCAGCTTTAACATCACCTCTTTCTCTTGCACAGCATGACAAGGATTCGTTTAACTATCAGCTTAATTAACTGTTAATTAAAACTAAAAAGCTAGATTTTGAAGTACAATTCTTCCATGCTTTCAGGTTTTACGACTTAAGTTTTGATTCAAGCCTGCCCATTTGTTGAATACTGTCAATGTTCCCTTCATTTCGATGTTGGCAGAAACTGCCTTTATCTTAATGAGATGGAAAAAGGAAACAAAAATGAGCCTTGGCTTTCTTTCCTTTGCTGTTGTACTGGGCAAGTTTGAACACTTACTTTAAAAATGAAATCGTAATTTTTTAAATGTTGGTTAAGGTAAAGTTTTGTGTCATTAAAAAAAAAAAAAAAAAAANTCTGCTTCCTCACTGAGAGATTAGAATGTTACCAGCCAATCAAATGAGTCTGCCTTTTTTCTTTTTCTTTTCTTTTTTTTTAATTTTGTGATATATAGGGCTGTAAAGCATAGAATACAAATTGCCCTGGCCATGCACACTCTGACTTCCCTTAGAATAACCTAATCTTCTGAGAGTGATTCTAGACTGGGCTTTCTCGCAATACATCTGTGATCTAGTTACAAGTTAGAAAGGGAATTAATTGTGGTAGCTCCAAGCTACAGCTTTTCTTCTGTGGCAGACTGGCAGCTGGTCCTTTTACAGAGTATCTCATAGGTGCCATTGAGGGGGAGGTCCACAAGTCCCTTATGCATGTTTCTGGTTTTATTGCAGTAACAAAGTTCAGACATCTGTCAGGTATTACCAGTGATGAGATGTTCAGTGGTCTGTTCAACACAAGTGGATCAGGGATACACAGTCCTTAAATGCACTAAGCAGTAAAACACATGAAGAACCATTTATCTGGAGTACAGTCTGGACACAGCCCTCAGTCATACATCAGGGACAGACTCTAGGAGATTTCTTTCCTGCAAGGTCTCTCCCATTCAACAGGACCCAGGTGAAAGCCCACACTGCTGTAAGCATTGTGGTCTGCTAGGCTACCTACACCTCAAGCAAGCTAGAAAATTTCTACCCTCCCATGATAGCTGCACTTCATCTCAGTTTTTCATCATTCTTACCTAATGCTCCATCAAAAAGATCTCAAGCAAGGGGAAAAAAAAGAGACATGTTCCCTTCATTTTATGCATCATGAAATGAATGAAGATAAATGCCCCCAACCAGTATGTTCAGTCAATAATAACACACATCTAGTGAGGCTGAAGCATTCCTCAGAGCTGTAAAGAAGCAGAGGCTGTAACCAGAAGTCTTTGCAATTATGATACAAAAATCAGCACTACAGCTCTTCTCTCTCTCTGCCTCTCAGAAGGAGAAGGAAATGGTGCTAAGCTGCATCTAAACACACCCTCACTGGGCACTTTTGTTACTGCCTGTTGCCTGTTCAGCTTCATGCTCTTTATCCCTCCCAGCTGGCCTGATTCTCAGATATTTTCTGTTCAAGTTTTCTCTCCTCAGCCCAGTTCTCAGTCCTCTTTACAAACCCTCACAGGGTTCTCAAACTCTCTCTTTTGTCACTTCTCTTCCCTATTCTCAAGAGATCCAGGATCATTAACTGTATTTTCCAAAATTAATGTAGCAAGCCTTTTTCTATCATTTAATGAAGATTTAATCATCAAGTTCCTTAAATTATTTATAGTACCTACAGTTTGGTCAATATTTTCTTCAGGGTACTCTGAGATGAACCACCAAAAATTAGGAAATGGTGAAAATTAATGTGACACTAAGGAGTATAAATAAAGGAGAAAAAATTATGGTACAAGAGCTCAAAAAGAGCAGTGAGCTTAACTGCCATCTAATCAGCCTAATGCGATCCAGCAGAAACACTTCAGAACTAGGAATCTTAATATCTGCTGAAAGATAATGGAGCAAAATTCCCTTTGACAGGACAGGAAATAATTAAGGCTTCACTTATTATTACAATTATTTAAAAATTAGGGCTTCTCTCCTAGGAAAGTAAACCTTACTGGTTCCTGAGGAAGGTTGTGGGTTTTTTTCCTACCACTTGTATCTTCTTTCCTTATTACATCCATAGACAGTAAAAAAACACCACAAGGCCACTGTTAGCTACAAAATGGGAAGCTTGACCCTGCAAAATTGAAATGCCAAATTTATCACCTAAGCATAGAAAAATAGATATTTTAAGTGAACAAGTAAAGTGAGAACAGTTCCTAAGAGATGTCATGTGGCTTTTACAGGCATTAATTCAGACATTTTGCTATACACCACCAGTAAACTTCAGTATTGTACCAGTGGGAACCAATTGCTTGACAGGGTGATCACAGTCATTCCAGTGAGCCTCCACAAGTACTAATACGTAACACATCAGGAAATGTTCTTGTTCCATATTTATACAGAAGCAACAGGAGAAAATTTTGCCCTTCTAGTTAATGACATCTCAATTTTTTCCCTTTTCCACTTGGGCAAAAAGAATTGTTCAGATTTCAGAAAAACCGTTCCATAAAGTCAAATCCCATTCTTTCTATACCACTGAAAGAAGAAGGAAAAATAAAAGGTTCACCCAAGCAGTCATGTTTACATTTCCATTAAATTTTTATCTTCTGACTTTCCACTCAGGTACCTCCCAATATAACGTCATTAAACTAGTCCTTATGAAACAAATAATTCCTTGAAAGTAGTGGCACAGATGGATTATAAACAATTTGTACTTGAAACAGAGACACTAATACCGTCAGTGAACCCATTTGGGTTTTTTTTTTCCTTTCCACTACTTCTGCAAAGCACTTACAACAAAATACCTTGTTGCCAGTCCTGACCTCTGAGAAATGCAGTGATGAAGTGCTGAGATCATTTAATTGAAAAAGCAGCATCAATATATCTAAAAATGCAGTGACTCTTCTAAGAAAGCAAGGTACCAAATTACTTAGAAGAAAATAACAATGCAAAACAAAACAGCCTCTTTCTCATGAGGATATTTTAATGGTGACTGTATGTATGACTAGGCTTGTTCTAAAAGAACTGACTTTTTCCAGAGGTATGAAAAATACTGTGGCTTGGAATCTCAGCAGATAGCAGTACTAATTTCCCATACTGTTAATACAATTTTGTTTACCTGCGACTGCAAAGTCAGGACAGATTGACCTGTAAAACCCCAGTTCTGATCCCAGCCTTTGTGTGATCTGTATGAGCTGATTCACCTCTCCTAAACTACTTATTTTGCAAAACAAAGCTCTAACCCTCACAGGTGTTAAAAATTAGCAATCTAATTAATATCTACTACATAATGAACACTAGTTACTTTCTGTTTTGGAATCTGAAATGTAACAGTCTATCCCAAGCATAACTCCAAAGCTCCATATTTCATCAGTACCTTTTACCAGAAAAATAGAGCTCTGGACTTGAAAGCTGGGATGCCAATGCCTCATCACAATCCCAGGACTGACATCCAAATATTTGTGTGCTGCTTGTACCAGTTCAGTGATAAAAGGCACGCTAATACATTTGCACTGCTCAGGTTTTTTCACTGTGGATTGCATCAGTTCTGATCTCATTTATTTTCACAGTCAACAAACCACTCATTCTCTATATCCAAAGAACAATTAATGCCTGTAATCATTCTTTATTTATAAAACAAAGGATTCACAATTTTGTTTCTAACAACTTTTTTAAGGTTATTAACAGGTGACTTCTAAGTGGTTTCTCTGTGCCATTCAGTCTCCCTCTTTTGTTTTTCCCTTCTGCTCCTGTCTGACAGTTTTACAGAACAGCAATTATCAGCAGATCCACAGTAGCAGCACTGTGACTATTCAAAATGTTACAGTTCAGAGCAGTTTTTAATTGCTCACCAGAGCAATGCTTAACTGGGCATACCACTCAGGTATTTTTACCAATATTTCATTTCACATGTGTAATTAAACCTTTTAGTCACAGTTCCTACATATTTTGTATTTTGAAATAAAAGGTTTACTTCTACATCCCCTACATGCTGATTAGTTATTCAAATCTAACTAGTCCTAATCTGCATTCTCTGTTTATGATACTCGGTAGTATCTGTAGTTGTTTCTTGTGTTCATCAGAGCATAGTACATGAAATTTATGTCTTAATGGCTGCTAAATCTTTCTAGGAGGGGAGGCACCACTGGCTAATGAGATTCTCTGCAAAGTAGTTCATTTCCATATATTCATGGCTACCAATCCTCCTAGGTTTGGACAAAAAAAATTAAACATTAAATACTAAGACTCTATTGTCCATTTGGAAACTTTCACCAAACTCCCACTAATCTCAAACTAAAGCATGGCAACCTAAAAAATAGTAATTAACACTAAATCACTGAGCAGTGCTGAGCATGTTTTCAAATCTAGGGTTAATGACTAACACCTAAAACCTTTTTAATGTACATTTTTCCCCAAGGTGGAAGTCCAGCTCAGCTTTGAGACAAAGTTTGGGCTAGCTAAAAGTAAGACTACAGTACTAACTGTATCTAATAAAAAACTTTTTGTTTTAGCTACTCTTAGCAGTGAGCTAAAGATATATAACTTTCTTCATTTTTGTAGCTGTGTCTCCTTGGCACTTTGAACATGCATTTCAAACGTTCCAGTGGAGAGGGTGGATGAACAGGAATGATGAATGGTCGACTATCTGATATATAATGCCGCTATTTTCCATCTCAAAGCTGAATCCAACATAATTAAAGTTTCTTTTCAGTATTATTTTTTTCCTCTCTGATGCTCACTGCCTTCCATTTTCCCCAACTACCACGATTTTTCCTAATATACAATGGGCACTATTTATCAAAAATGACATTCTTAGATAAAAGCAGCTCCAGAAGGTAAGTGCATAGCCTACAGCCTGTAGAGATCACTTCTACTACCTTGGCCAGGCTTACTATGTAAACAATGATTCCCAGTCACTTTTTGAGTCTTTTGCACTGCTGTGTTTCTGTTGCTGAAAATTGTTCATCATGAAACATTAAACAAAAGCAGCCTTGCCCTGGAAGTTTGGGAAGCAGTTAATTGAAAGNTTTTTTTACTTTATCTAACCCACATGTCTGAATAAAATATATCACCCAAATGATGAGGGCTTGGCTTTTCCCCCAGAATTACCTACTGCTCTATGGGATTATTATTTCAGAGCAGAATAGAATTCACTGAGAAGAGAATAAAATTATCATGAGCAGTTGTCCCATTAAATGAAGTGTTTTCCTTGCAGTCAACTCAGCTTTTTGTATTTCTCACCTTCATGAAGTATTGAGTGTAAGAGAACTGAATACTTGATGGTGCACAAAGGGGAAGGGAGAAGCATCCTGTGTCTTACACATGCACACATTATACAGTAATTTCATGATTATAAGCTGCACCATTCTGACTAAAATTTTGGTCCGAACCTGATGTGCAGCTTATAATCAGGTGCAGCTTATATATGGACAAAGAACAAAAAGTTTCTGACATCCGGAAGTGCAGCTTATAATCGGTGCACCTTATAATCCTGAAATTACTGTACTCATAAAATATTCAATAGGTACTCCCTTAAAATACGTGTGATCCCCTGGCACCACAAATAGCTCTAAACCTAGCAGTTGTCTCCCAGATGCTTTCCCACATTCTCCAAATAACTTTAAACACTGATGCTCTCAAGCATATCAAGGGTAGCTCTGATGAATAAATATGCAGCAATCACTTAGCAGTGATGCCTGTAAATAACTTTGGGATTTTAAAAGCAGACAGTATTTCCAAATGTTATGCAGTGGTCTTAATTTTACGAATGTGATTCTTCAAAATTCCTGAAATCTAGAATTCTTAAAGGGGAATGCAGGTGATTCAATGTCCATTTTATGCATCCAGTATCCAATCCGGTAAAATGTTGAATAACACTGAGATTACCTCAGAATTTTCAACTCTCACTGCCACTTCAAAACCATGAGAGATTAGGCCTTTGGAAAACAGACATCCTGATAAAATGATGGCAGCATGAAAACCTGAAAGAATATGTTGGCTCTAAACAAAATCTTTCTGGAGTCCATGGAGCAAACACCTTTCTCAACAGTCATCTTGGAAACTCCTAATGGGTCATTCATCATCCTACTTACAGACTTACCTTGCCATCTTGTTCTAACATTAAGACAAACTACTGTACACGCCTGTTGTCTGTCATTTGAGTCATCTCACTAGCTCAGCTGTGATGACAATTGTACATTCACAAAATGGAGATTCCTCAGTTGCTAAGGCTAGGTGGTGAGTTATTATCATTGCCTTAGACTGTTCTCTGTTGGATTAAATATACAAGATCTGTAGTTTTCTAGCCAGAAGGTGAGTTTTTTCCATAACTCTACAAATGGGATAAAGCACAAACTTCAACAAGTAGGAACAGCTATGAGCAAACTTAATGAGGAGTCATGGGAAAAGTTCAGATACAAGAAAAAGAGGAAACTTTGAGTTAAAAAACAAAACAAAACACCCTAGAATTGTCTGGTCTTTTCCTATCTAGATGATTCTATGATGTGATAGGATTTTTTTAAAACGGCATGGTTTCCATCAATATATTTGTTTGGTTAAACAAGTACTTGACTGAATCTACAAGAATTTTCACCTGATGAGAGCTGAGCCAAAGACCTCTAAGACAACAGGAAAACAGGAACACATCATCATCACCCAAAGCTCTCACTCCTGTGAATGAAATGGAGGCTGAAGTACTATGTGCTCCTTTTCAACGGGCAGAAACTTTGCCCAGAAAATGATTATCAGTATTGAAACTTCAACAACAAAAAGGGAAGAAACATTATTTCCAGTAAGCTTCCATGCAGAAGCTCAACTTATTATCAAAAATCAAAACTACTTTTTTTTCCAGAAAAAAATTCCCAAAATCTAATCACTTTCCGTCAGGCCACCTGAGAGGGTGCATGAGAAGTCTCAAAATTAAAACAGTGAGGATTTTGTTATTTCTGATGGAAAGCACTTCACACAGTACTATCCTTTAAATGTAAATGAGAGTTAGATACAAACCAAATCTTCTTTTTGTTTTAAGAAGGTATTTTCTTCCTTTATCAACCAAGCTATTGCTATAGGAGATACAAGTGTCATACTGTGGCAAGAGGATTATTTCCTGCCTTGCTAATTTTAAAGCAGCCTTTAGATGCACAGCATGAAAGCATCTTTATTAGATTGTTTATCTAAGAAGAAATACAAGCCTATGCACCTGAGTTTTCTCCAGGCCTCCCTTCATTTTCAGAAATATCAGGGCTTTTAAATCCAAGCCTATCAATGACACCGATTTGCTTGTTTTCTGGTCTAAACTATAAAAATTAGCAGATTTTAGAGATCAGGCCTTTCTGGCATAGGTTCCTATAGTTTTCTACCTGAAACTATACTGACTCTTGGTGGCTAGAGAAGGAGTAATTCCTAAAATGTTACTTCAAACATAAATTAAGCAGTGACATTACAGCAATCAGGAAAGCAGAACAGACAGATAAGAGGGTGAAGATCTGCTCCTCAGACAATTAGATATCATGCAAGAAGTAACCAGTAGCCACAGTCCCCCCCCAAAAAAATCCAGTTATGATGCCTTCACATTCAAAAAACTCAGTTTATTCACATACAGATTGGGGGGCTTGCATTAAAATCTCTTTTTTCCTACTTTTCTCGTGCAGCATAGGTTGTTTATTCAAATTGTAAACTCTAAGGACAGGTATCTTGGCTGAGCTACAGCCTCAGTCTCCCCATGCTTTTCGGTTCTCATAACCTCTTTTTAGTCATGTATTTATACGTTTGGAATGCCTTCTATTCCTTCTCTACCAGTCCTCATTTCTCTTTTCCATCCAAGTCCTTACATTTCTGCCTGCTTTGTGTGTAGGCTTCTGCAACTTTCTCTTAACAGCTTGTGTCAGCCATCCATTCCTATACAGTCAATTTCTCTAGGGATTATTGCATGTTCAGACCAAAGAAAACCAAATATGATCTTAGGACTGGCTGCACAAAGAGGTTCTGAAAACTTACAGTTTCTACTAGATTCAATAAGAAATAAGCCTGTTCAACAACACAGGATTTCAGTTCATCATTACTTTAAAAAATTATCCTTATCAGCAGAATCCTAAATGCATACCTGGCAGAGTGTAATCTTTCAAAATCTGACTATTCTCAGATTGGATACAATTTTTAATATGAAAATATCGTAAACAAAAAGGTAGTTCTTTTTTTAAAAGCCAGTAATCTGAGAATGCTGTGTTAAAATTCATCACCTACACTAGTTTCTTCTTTGTGATTCTGAAGGCATGTACATCTCCAGGTGCTGTTTCTATTTACTGTGTCTCACTTCATTCATTGTTTATCAAGTGCTCACCTCAGATTCCTCCTGGTGAATTTTTTGTAACCCTGTGCTGTTGACTATCTAAGCTGTGCTCTTTTCTTCCACAGATTTTCAAGTCTTTTGTTCTTGAAATAGAAAAATTCTGATAATATAAAAATGGGGTCTCAGTAGCATTTTTCTAAGATGAAATGTTCATTTTTATATTAATTAAACAAGAGCACCCTGGCAGCTGCTTGAAAGAAATGGAAACCACACACTCGACCTTTCTAAATGGGAAGTCCTTCCTTCTGCAAAACAGAAATAACCAGAAGAAAACTGGAGGGCAGCTTCCCTCGGGGAGAAAGTTTGCATGGAAACATTTATTTAGGTGTGAGACAGTCCCACAGTTTTCAAAAGTCAAAAATTACTTCATTCCTCCACTATTTTTCCTGTATATAGAGAGTCTGAAAATGTTTTAAGAAAAACAGTAGTGGGACCAGTGTCCTGGCTTTGGTAATGCTCTGTTTAAATCCCCTTGCCCCTGTTTCTTACCTACTCTTTCAAGTTTATCTTGTCATAGTATCCAAGTGCCTTGCACAAAAGGAGAGGTGAAGCATATTTTCTTTTCACAGGCAAATATCCTGTTGGGTCCTGCGGTTTTAAGCCAATTTACCATGCTTATCATTTATCCATGTTCTATCCACTGTGTTTGTTTGAAAAGTGAAAAACCATCAGAGCAGAACCCAGCTGCTTTTTGTGTTCATAACAAAGAATGTTTCACTGTTTGGTAATGAGATCAAAACTCTGACAAGGACAGAAGTGTAGAACGCATAGGTACAAAGTATATTCAGGTATGTCTGACCAGCCTTTAAATTCTCTTTTTTCTAGCCTAAAATTATGTGTTTACATCCTATTATTTCAATCAACCTGGACCTGCAAAATTTTCATATATGCTTATTTTTAAACACTGTTAGTAGCTTCAGGGTTACTGAAGTCAGTCTGCAGTTTTATAAACGAGTAAAACTCTGCAGGACATGGGCCTAAACCTTGACTAATACATTGCTTCCCTCCTTAATGGTTTTATTCTTCCAAATTGTTCTTTAATTCCTGTTTTTCATCTCTCATCAGTATCCTCAGATGACCAGTATGGGACTGATCAGCACATGAAGAAGCATCATTAATGTCTAGCTTTACGTTCTGCATCTAAATTAATCTAAGAACTGTCTTATATCTAACTTTTCATCAGAACAATTTTTCTCATTTTAAAGTTCAAAGGTTTTATCCCTCCAGAACTCATAAAAGGAAATACTATCTCTACAAAGCAAATAATAGGTGTATACAGG
>PYHW01010314.1:2647612-2678986 GCA_013186435.1 Turdus rufiventris
CACTACTTTGTGCAGGGTAATTTTAGGCTGCTTAATAGCCATATATTTCAGTTTGGAGGTGGCTGCACTTCCTGTATGCCACAGTCTGTATGTTGTGCTTTGCTGTTTTGCTGGAGTAGAGATTACAAATATTAGATAGCAATGTATTTGAATAGAGTTACAAATACAATCTCACAATTTTTTATCTCGAATGGATTTACAAGATTAAAAGTTAGAGAGATAAGATCAGAAGCTAAGATAAGATCATAGGCTAAGACAGGAAGAAAGAAGGTAAAAGAGAAAGAATTATTGAGATGAGGTGGAAACAGATGAGCTAGAGTTATGGAAAGGCAGCACTCAGTAGATGAAGCTCTAAATAAGAGACAAATTATTGTTGCTGTGCTACTGAGATTATATGACAACATAGTCAGCGTATTAAACTGCAGAAGGATCCAGAGTAATTTTTTACTGACAATGTGTGCAACAAAAGGAAAGCAGGCAAACATAATTAACCAAAATCTTTGAGGGGGAAATCATGAGCACAGAAAGTAACATCAATAAAAAAATAAATACATAGAACACCACATAGGAATCAGAAAAAAATCCAGGATCTCCAGAACATGAACAGGAGATAACATGGGAGTCGAGACACTCAGGAATTTAGAACAAAAACTTAAAAGTGAAAAGCAGGACTATGGGAAGCTGCTGTCAAAGCAAACTAGAGGGAAAATCAAAATCAGAGAAACTGGAAAGGAACCTGAAGGACTTCAGAAGAAAGATGTGTAGCAAAGACTGAGAGATGAATGGCATATAGGCAGCAGTTCTGCCTATACAATACTATACTTTACATATATGTGAGTATATAACATATTTCTGAGTAGGCAATGTTGCCTTCCAAGTGCAGGAAAGCAGATCACAATGATACAGAAACAAGGAAGATTTTGTAGGTAAAATAAATGAGTCTGTAGAGAAATTGATTAGAGCGTTAGGGTAGGAAAAGTCACAGCTAAAGGGCTTTTTATCAGATGCAATAAACCAGTACTTGTCCAAGGGGAATATGGGTAACAGACCTAGGGATGCTGAGAAATTTAGATTTTTATCAAAAGAAGAGGAGAGACATTCTCCTCTATTCATATTTACATGAATAAAAGGGATCTTGGAAATAAGCATCCTAAGAAAAAATGATGTTTGTGTCTCACACTGCACAAAGAAATGAATGAATACTAGAACATACAGAAGAGAAAACCAGACAAGGAGCAGAGCTGGGTAAAGAAACATAGAGCAACTAAACCCAGTAGTTAAGTGAAAGCACATGAATCCTTCTCTAAACATCAGTCAGGAAGAATATTCATACAGATAAATTACTCTAATGTGTTGACAGAAATTCTCATCTATAATTACAGAAGTTACACCAAGCAGGAATACATGCTGGGAGGAAACTGTGCCAGCAAGAGAATTGTTTATGGTATAGCTGGTTAAATCTTTCTGTGTCTGAGAGAAGCCAGCTGATTGTGATTGTGCTTTAATCAGCATCTGCTCTATTAGATCATACTTTTGAGTTTTAGAAGGTAGTTATTGTTTTTGAACCTCATAAAAATAATGTATTCTTTTATTCACCCATAATTTTTTTGTCTGGGCACTAGGCAGCCCCATATCTAACCCCTTCCAATGGCTTGTGCTCTCCAGTGACAGGGTGGACCAACCATCTCTGAAGATTAATTCTTTTTCTGTACCTTATCTGGAGTTTGGCGGAAAACACATTTCCTCCTGCTACATATTTCTGACTCCTGTTTATAGAAATCAGGGGAGTTTTTTTCCTGCAATACTTCATGGTCTACATCACTGACCACTAGCTAGGTTTGTGTGTTATTCTCATGAACTATTTCTTCTGAGTTTTAATGAGTTACCATAGTTAGATTGCTGTAATCTCCCATATTACCACCTGAAAGTTAATGACGGTAAAATATCCCAAAAACGTGACAACAGCTTTTCCATGCCAACATGCCTTCAGTTGAGAGGTCAAGCTCAGACTTATGTTTAGAGAGATATTTCTCCTCACTTTCAGATGCAAGCTTCAAACTATCCTGTCTTCCAGGAAAAAACTAGCAGGTAGAGCATCTCAGGAGTGCAGGGCAGGTGTTTCCTGCAAACATAGGGCTGATCCAGGGAATGAAGCAGTGGTTACACTGACACTTTGTGACAGTAACCACACAGGCCTGTACATCAAAAGGAAAGTACCCCAATCTGCCCAGCCTGGTTTCTCACTCTGTGTGATGTGCCATAGGCACTGCAGGTTCAGTTTACTGCTGATGTCATCTCCTGTCTCCTCACCCATATCCTCCTTCTCCTCAATATGGGGCAAAAACCCACAGGTTGTGCCTATTGTTTGTATCAAGGTGTGACTTCTCCTTTGTACTTTCCTCTTCCCCAAACCAATTCCTTCACTTCACACTGTGCTTTTTCATTTTTTACTGTAGTGCCATCTCTCTTCCTCCAAGTGCAAAAGGAGACCCAGTTGCCATTTTTACAGAATCACAGAATGGTTTGATGGGATGGTAGGGACCTTAAAGATCATCTTATGCCAGCTGCCCTGCCATGGCAGGAACATCTTAACCTGGACCAGGTTGCTCAGAGTCCTATCCTACCTGATCTTGAACACTTTCAGGATGGAACATCCACAGCTTCTCTGGGCAACTTGTTCCAGTGCACCTCAACACCCTCACAGAGAAGAATTTCTTCCTAAAAATGTTCTTCTCCCTTCACATAAAAGAGGCCTTGATTTAAACTTTGTAGAGAAGTTAAGTGTCAGGTTGTGTGTTTTGAAGGCTCATCTCCACAAACACAAACAAGAACAGGAGTACAATGCCGAGCATGGGAACTGCAATAACTTGCTAAGAGAAAAGGGAGCCCCTTGCCCCGAGTTCTCTCAAGAGAAGTCATCAGTGCTGCTGTCCACTCTGAGTCAACAGGTGCAGTTCCTCAGCTTAAAAGCTGATGGGGTGGTAGTTACTGCCTCAGGAGGTATGGGATTCCTTACAGAACAGAGGGCAATAGCTCTGCAGGGACAAACCAGTCCAAGCAAACTACTGAAGAGCAGAAGAGGACTGGACTCAACTGAGACACTCATTTGTAGGGTGCATGCTAATGCATATAAAACCATTTTGATATCAAGCATAAAAGTAGTATTAGGTTCTCCCTAATATTGTTTGTTTCTTGTATTTACTAAAGAACTTGTAATGTCAAAAATCAAATGTGTACCCTGGGTATGTGCTTTCTGGTAATTTTTTCCAGCAGATTTAAGAGGTGATTTGAAGACTTGTCATGCAAACTGAGGTTGTTTCATAGTTTCTAGTGAAAATGGCTTAGCTACATCTGTTTCATTTCCCATTTTTCAGCTTCAGCAAAATTCCTTCACTCCAAATCTCTCTATGTATCTACAATTCAGAAACCTTGCTGGCCATTATCCTTTATACTTCCATATGCCCACACTGTGATCTGAACCAGAAAATAAAAGAAAAACTTTTTTCAAAAGAAGGACCATTGCAGAAGGGCTGGCAATTGTGTGTGATATTGTTTGAAGTTGCCTACTGAACTCACACATTTCCAGTGCTTCAGACACAGGGGTTAGGTAGGCTTTAAAAAAACAAAGAAACACTACTGTTCAGAAGCTTTTTTCAGCTATGATGACAACCCCTCTGAAATTGCTTATTTTTCAGATCAGTGGAGAGTGATACAGAAGGTCCTGGATCATTACAGAACATGAAGATCTTTACACATCTGAGCATATTGCAAGTGACAGCAGAACACACAGCGAGCCCCCAACAACACTGTCGGCAGACAGAGTTAAGAAAATAAAATTTTCCTTACTTAGAGATGTTTTCTGACTTTTTTTACTGACCCAACTCTGTTGTATGTTTAAAGCAGTCAGAGATATGTTACATCAGCCCAAGTGCCTGATGCAGAAACACTGGGAAAAGATAATCCAAGGAATCTCACTGATGATCAGGTCAGCAAATCAAACTGCATAGAAACGTATATGCCACCCATCTAAACAGCAGCACCTTTCCAATCCCCCCATCCAGGAGAAGGCTTCTGAAGGTGTCTGTAGACAAGAAAAAGTTGGGGAAACAAAAAAAAGTGTAAGCTGCAGCCCTCTCACAGAAATAGGAGTGGTTAAAGCTCAAGGCTGCAGGCAGAACCACACTCTAAGGAGAAAGCCGGCCTTTGTGGAGCCAGCTCAGAGGCAGCGCTCCCACAGGTTTGCTGCTCCCATGCTCTGCAGGGTAGCTGAGCAGCAGCAAATTCACCTGCTACAGATCCACCACAGCAAGCACAATGAACCTTATGCTGTTTATCTCTCCTTTTAAAACTCAGGTTCTAATACTCTGATATTACATGTGAATATTTTGTCTTCTCTTATTTAAAGAAAGTTTCTGAAAATTACCTCCTAAAAGTCTGAAATTTAAACTATCAAAGGGATAAAAAATTTTAATTTTTTTCTCTTAAAGGCAATGCTCTAAATATAATCTCTTAATTTTTGTGACATTTAGCACATGATTTCTGACTGCAGAATTCATGTATCACTGAAGTTTCCATGCTAAGCACTTTTGTAGTGCCTGCCCAGAATGGTTTTCTTGTGTGAGGTGGTGAAGTGCCTCACTGGCAGTCAGTGACCTCAGGATACCAATTAGCAGAGGAGCTGCTCAGCTGTCACTAATACTGACCCACTTCACACCCAAACAAGTGGAGGCAAGTTGCTGTAGTCACATCATCTGCTACAGAGTGCAAGTCCAGTTCTTGTACTTTCCCAAATCTTTACCAGAACTTCACGGTTTCACCCTTGAAATGTCAAGCTCACCATAGGCTGCATCTGAAATAAGGCCACCCACAGCACAGCAGCACTGTTTCTCCTCCAGTGTGTCCTCTGAGCAGAACACAGAGTACACAGCCTGCAAAAGGGCACATAGGTGGCACATCTGTGGTTCCTTGAAAGCTCTGACCCTCAGCAGGCAGCTGTGAACTGTGAGGAGAGGGGGACCACCTACCTCAATGATCTGAAACTGCTGCAAGGATTTAATAGAAACGACCAGAAGAAAAACAGCATGGAGTTGCATATAACTGAGGCATCCTGAGTATCAACAGAGCCATTCCTGGAAGTATGAAGACAGTTTGGTGCAATAAAAGAATTTCCTTTAATTATTATTATGATCATCATCTGGCTTGACCTCAAGGTGTCATCCTAAATTTTGCACCCTCCCATTTTGCTTCTTTCCCTAAAAATTGTTTCCACTTTATTTCAACTAGCAGCTTACAGAATGGGTCATTTACACACCATTATCCTTTCCATTTATTCTAATAACTGGGAAGATTTTAGTAAAGTCTAGACCACACTTTAGCCTCTAGTTTCTCTTTTCCAGAAAAAAAGATGTTTGCTGATTCATTTAATCTGCCTTAACAAAGGGGAGGGAGATTTGGGTTTGTTCTCTTTATACTTGCAATATTTCCCTCCTCAAATTGCTTTCTGGGAAGATGATCAACAGAAAGGAGAGATCTGTGTCACCTTGTGATTGATTACAGCTTTTCTCCAAGTCACTCTCGTCATCTATTTCATATGACATTTACAAAAGCTAGCATGATGTTATATTCATCAGTTTCTACAGAAAGAAAATGTCTAGCAATAAGAGATCCATTTGTTTTGCCACAAATAATTCTATTTCTTCTCAGTCTATCTTGGGAAACATAATGAATACTTTAAAACACTTTCCAAAATATTTCTCAGACATATTTCTTACGTTATACCACGCAAGAAATATTTAATTCTGCTTAGTTATCAGCTGGTAGTGTTTCTGAGCTTTCATAAGTCTGTTTTTTCCAAAAACCTCTCTTTAACTGACTCCACAGACACTTGCATAGCTCACACACATATTTCCATTTACTGCACAAAGCCACAGAAAAGCTGACCAAAACAACCATTTATATTTAGGGCTGTGTTGCATCCTTAACAAAAGGGAGTGCAGTTCCGAGCTGCTCCAGAGGCACCACAGGAGGGAACTGCACTGCAGGCTGGCGGTTATTTACTGTAAGCATAGAGGTAAGCTAGCAGTAAATAACTACTCTGGTGCTCAAATCCAGTAATCATCAATTGTTCTGGATCACACTCAAGCAGAAAACACAAAGTTAAAGAATTATCCTGTAGCTGTCTTTTCTCATCCCTGCCTTGCACCCCTGCAATAAAAGAAAGAGTAAGCACATGCTCATTTAACCTCTCCAGTGTTCTGGGAAAGCATGGAAAGGAGCGTGTACCAATAAGCCCCTGCGTTGGCATGAAGCCTTCCTTCATGTCCAGCTCCCGGAGGATACCTGGGGCTTCAATGAATCTGGCATGGGCAATGTCTGTACTGAGGCCAGACACAAAAACCCACCCAAAAGCTCCACCTACCCCCTAATACACAATCTCAGGACCACTGTAGAGAGACAGGTCAACATCAGCAGTAAGATATCCTCTCCGCTCTTGCACTTATCTCAGAAAGTGCAATAAAGATTATTAAGAGCAATAAAGCCTTAATACAAATAGCAAGTATGTATTTGAGTGTCCTTCAATGCATAGACAGACTCTGGGTTTTGTCTGTAAAATACCACCCCAGTTACCATTAAGACAGGCTCTACATTCTACAACAGCCTAGTTCATGAATCTAGTCTCATGTCCCTCCTGAAGGTGACATAAAAATATGGTGTAGGAATGGCCACTGGGCCTAGTGAGAGTCCCTTTAACTTACCAATTAATTTTCCTTATTGCTAGTACAAAGACTTAGAAACTATTAATTAACAGAGAAATCTAGTAATATTTAGTTCCTATTAAACATTTCAATAAAATGGTTCTGTTGTGTCAAAGCACATATTTCCGCTCAGTGTCTGAAAGGAATACTCGCATTTATGAACATGAACTGGCAAGCACAAGCCAGGGCTATATTTGACAGCAGGATGTACCAGTAAAAAGCAAACTGGCTAATATCAAGGGCTTGAGAGGCAGATGTGTTTTGCTTGCTTTCCATTGCAAAGTACTATCTAATTAAAATTTCAGTCCTCCCTGAAAGAAAGAGCAGAGGGGCTGTACATAGTCCCCTCAATAGCCAGAGCCTCCCTTTCCAGGGCAGGAAAACCCTCTGCAGATTCTAGATGGAGCAGTCCAGCTATGAAGGTACGCTGGATGGCAGATGGAAAACATCCATTCTTCAGCTAAAACCATAGAAAATATACAGCCACAAGAGAACTCTGAAGAAGAGATGAGGTCCAAAGACAAGACTTTCAAAACTGGATGTTCCCAGCCTTCAATAGCCATCTTGCAAGTAACTTCATATACACTTCTGATTTTCCAGCCAAACCTTATTACTTTCCCTCTTCCTGCTATAATTGTTTTCTTTGCCACTTTACCCACTTTGGGGATTCCCTCATTTGTGCCATCTATTTCCACGATGGTAACATGGAATGCTTTCCAAGGTTTTGTTTTCATTGGCAAGCATCCTTTTTTCCACTAGGTAGCTTCCTCTCAGTTTCCCTGCAGTCAGTCACGCCTGCAGCTCTGCTCAAGACCAGGAATACAGACATAGCTCTCTTATGAGGGCTGCCAGCATCTGCTTCTGAATGAGTGATACACAGGCAAGCTCCAAGCAACTGCATCTCACAAACCCAGCCATAGTTTTCCAGGATGAAGAACTGACTATCTGGCTGGTAAGAGAAGATTCAAGTACAAACACAGCTCTGAGGAGCCTTTCAACAGCAGCTGGACTCCAGTAACCTCTTACAGAAAGTGCAGACAACAGCCATGACTGAGCAGACTAACTGCAGCAGTTCTGCTTGGTGTCAGAGCACTAATATTCAAGAGACAGTGGAAGCGGTTTTGGGGGGGGAAAAAAAGTCCAACTAAAAGATAGAACAGTATGTGTGTGTTCCTGGTGCCTGGCAGCTCACAAAAATCACTCCATATCACCCACACTGCAGTCCTAGCCCAGTGTCACAAGCTTAGAAAAAGCTGCGATTCTGGCAGATCCACACCACCCACAAAGACAAGGCATTCAGGCATCCCCACCCAGCATCTGAACAGCCCCCCAGCCATGCTGTAGCACCTGCTGGACAAGCATGGGTCAGCACAAAACAGAGCAAACACAATAAAACAGACTGGCCACAGTTCCTGCCACATGAACACGATAGTTCACGTGTGCACAGCAGCAGCCTGGCCTCAGCAAGTCATGCTGTGCAGTTATTAAATGTTACCCACGTGGATCTGAACGATGCTAAAACACGGGACCTCGCCTGATGTCCTCTTTCAGGATGCCATTTTTACCCATGATTTTAGAAGCTAAACACAAAACTCTGACACTCACAATCTGTGACAACTCAGCACAAATTCAAATCCAGGTTGAGCATTCCACATAAATTTTTGCATCTCCCTTTAAGAGAAAGTGGTTAAAAGGAATATGCTGCTATTTAATTTCCAATAGGCACACTCTGTATTTGTTTTTCTTTTTTTACAAGGGGAAAAGAATAGATGAACATACACTTTGCTCTATTCTTTTCCTGGATCCAGTCACAGAAATCAGAAGTTGAAATACACACCAGTTTAAATGGTTTACAGGAAAAATACAAATTCACATTTTCCAACTTCACAGATTCCTTGTACATTCAGCTATCAAACCTTTCAGGTGCAGGCTGTGCTAAATTGGTGTTTCCAGACTGCATTGCTGGAGTTAACAGAAAGCAGAGTACAGCACAGCACACAGCACACTGCTGGACTGACTCCAAAGCTGGGGAGGTCAAGGAAAAGATTCTCCCTGACTTTGGTGAGATTCAAAGAGGCTCTGGAAGGCTGTGTGTGAAGATAAATGGAACGCAAAAACCAATCAAGTCTCAGCAATAGAGAAAGAAAAAGAAACCTTGCAAAAGCGTTATAGAGCACACTGAGCACTCTCAGTCCATTTGGAGACTAGAGAGCAAGTTGCAGGGCAACAATCTCAAACACACCCCCCTCCCCCCCCCAGTCAAATCCATATAAGCTGTTTTTTCACTACCTGGGCTACATGCCACCCTGAACATCTGGGAGAAGCACTTGCAAAACACTGGAAAACTCCCTGCTAGCAATTGGTATCCATCCTGCACTGGTATGAAAGCCCAACAAAGTGTCTGGGCACGACAAAACCTGCTCATCTTTTGGACTTTGTACTGTAGTCACCAGAGCTGCTGCAGCTCCCTGCTCTTGTGACCAGGTCATTCCTCAAAGCAGAGACCCCGATCTGCTTCTGTCACTCCAGAAGAGTGGCTGTGCTACATCCAACTAGAATTTCATCGCTGCCTGGCATAATTTGTGTTCAGCAGGAGCCATAGAGAAGGTCAAAGACCAAATAAGCATGGCATTCTTAACTTTGTTCCAGTCTCCTGTTGGCTTAACTCAGGGACATGAGCTGCTGTATTTTCCTGTAGTTAGTAGCCCCCAAAGCAAACTTTCTCTTATCTCCTCCATTTTCCATAAAACTAACATAAATGTGTTCACAACATCCTTTAACAAAAAGTTCCATGTCTGATACCCTCTACATGAAGATGCAATAATTTTTCTTTTTAAGCCTTTCTCCTATTAGCTTCATTTGATGCTCAGCAGTTCTTGAATTGGAACACATAGAATATTCAACCCTTTATGTGCCTCTTTATCAGAGACTACTCAGCTGTCTCTTTCCAAACTGAGTCCCAGTTCAGTCACAGCCTCCTACAAAAGACTTTTTGTCTTTGATCACCCTTACTGTCCTTCTCCAAACCTTTCCAGTACTATTACATTATTTTTAAATACAGAGATAAAACTTTCACACATTATTCAGAGGTATGAAAACCACATATTTACACACATCACATTTTGTTCTGTATTTCTTTCCTTATAAATGCCAACATTTGATTTGAATTTTTTAACCACAAGTGAGTAAATTGATATTTTCACAGACTTATCCACTAAAGCCTCATGTTCTCACTCCTGATAACCCAATTCTCAGTGTGAGCTCAGCTCAGTCCTCATCTTTATTGCAAACTGGATTGTTTGTTCCCCACATGGATCAATTTATCATTACGTAAACTGAGGTAATGATCATCTGACATTTTCTTAGTCAGTCAGTCTTATGAGGTTCTTCTGCAGTCCTCCTGATACAACTCACATTTTCACCCCTACTGTGATGGCATGGTATCTCCAGAAGCTTCTCTCAAAGCCATAGGTGAGCAGAGCCAAGAGCACACACATTCTTGTGTGATCTCCTTCCACTTCGAGGACTGACCATTGACCTTGTTTTCCAACTTTTGGCCAAATTATCTATCCATGCCAGAACTATTATTCTGATGTCATAACTACTTAGCTTTCCTAAAATCCTCTAACAAGAAAGCTGGTTTTTACTAAGGTCTCTGACAAAGGAGATTATATCACACATCATCTTTATCAACAAGCTCGTTGAGTCATACAGAGAACAGCAACACATTTGCAAGGCAGATGTGCAACTTTGATTCTTACCAAGCACACAATACTTATCCAGATATCCTCTAATTCTTCATTTTGTTATAGTTTCTGTGCTGTATCAAGTACTTCTGTCAAACTTGCTGATCAGCTCCTGGTGCAAAGGCACCTCTAAACCAGCAGTCAGTGCTGTAAGCCACAGCTCCTCTGAAGCTTTTGGGTGAGCACAGTCTAGTTGTGGTGATTACTTACTCTTTATTTTGACTATTTCTTCTATAACCTTTTACAGTCACTTCAGTTTCAGAAAGACTCTCAATGGTACCCCACAGAAAGGGTTGTGGAATGGGAAATTCCCCCAGATTATTCCATACAGTTAAAGAAATTTCCTTTCCTTTGCCTTAACAAATTGTTACAGCTCAACTCCCTGTTGCTCCTACACATATCCAAGCAGGTTTCATGCTCCTAATGCATTTGAAGAAACATGTGATCATTATTATAAAAGTTTGGATTCCTTTTGGGATTTAAGTACATTTCTGGGCTTTATATATATAACATCTACAAGAGTAGGACTATTTTTTTTTTTATTTTATTTTTTAAATTTTGCCTTCTTCAAACATAATTGCAGCCTCTTAGCAGATTCTTCTTATTTCTGATAATCTTTGTTTTGGGCAAAAGAAATCATTATGACTTCCTGAAAACTCTTCTAACAGATGCAGCGTCCTCAAATAATGTTCATGTCAGCTCATGGATAAGACTTCCTTGTTTTTACACAATTACTCTTCTCCCCACTGGGGACAGCTGAGATGAATTTTTTGGCTTCTCTTGCTCTAATAAGGATGCCTAACCCAAGTATGTTCTAGTCCTCATAACAGAGTTTGCAAGATTCAGGGCCTACACAACACTTGGCACAAAGCCACCCACCCCCCTTGCTGCCCTGCTGACCAACTGCTCCATGAACCAGACAGACATCAGCAAGTTCATCAACACTTGGTTTCTTCACCACAGCTTACTACCCTCACCCAGTCAACAGAAGGAAATCAGAGATTCCTAATTAGTCTTGTTTTCCTTGTCCCTCACAAACTTTATATTTTCCAAATGCACTGTGCTGGCTGCTATGTCCTTCTCTGAAGTTTCCACCCCAGATAAAATTCTTTCTCTTTGGAGGCATTAGCAGCCACAGCACATTTCTTCTTAGAAGCTGACTAATTTCCTAGACAATTTATTCTGTTACTGATGCATGTCATGATGGACAATGTAGTGATGGACATCTATTCACACTGTAAACAGAAACAAAGGTAGTGAGACTCTATGGTAACAATGAAAAGGCTGTTAACCAAAATGAAGGCTTTGGGGTGGGAGGCATGACTGTAATACCAGCCAAAGTGGATAAAATGAGTAAAGAAAACATGAAAAAAGAATAAAGTGGGTGAAACTAATCTAGGACTAGATTTGTCCTATTACCCTATTGCTTCATAGTCTCACTGTGCTCACAATCCCAGTCAGTGGAGGGACGATAATAGCATTAAGCAGAAAAACCCAGGAATTCATATGCATACTTCTGAATAAAGGTCAGAGAGAAACCACTCCCTACAGCCTATTTTGTTGTAAAGAACAACAAAAAAAAACCACCACAGAGGCTTATTGATAGGAAAAAGACCACACACCATGAAGATCTGATGCAATGGGACACCAGCAGGTTTCAGCTCAGCAGGGTTGCTCTCCCACTCTCTTAAGACATTCCTAGTTTTTTCTTTTGAAGGACCAGAGCTTTAGAGAAGGCTCCATTAGGACATTACCATACCATGAAAAATAGACCTGCCTGGAATATTTAAAGAAGATACTGTAAGGTTGTTGCATGCACTGCATAATTTGTATATCATTTCTGGTTTGTGTGGTCCCAGGCTGTTTGAACCTGCTGCTTGTTCTTCCACAGCTGTAGTAGTGCAACTTCATCTCTCAAATGGAACAAAATTCATCTTCAAGTCAGTGGCAGTAAGATTCTCTCTAAAACCAATACTTTTTAGCAAAACCACTGCAAAACACCAAGTTACTGTATTCAATAATACAATGAGACAAAGTTCCAACTCTTTTTCCTGATGCACTGGATCTTTTTGTATCCTGGAAGCAAGAACTACTTTCAAGTGGGCAATCTGCATTTAGGATGCATTGCAGGAATAAACATATCTGATGACTCCTCTGGTTCAACCATGCTGTATCAAATTCTGCAGGGATATGTATAAGCTACACAGTAGGCAAATATGGGATAAGGAATGCCTTGCATTTTTGACATCTTAATAGCTAACTATGTCACACCTATGTTCTGAATGATATGCTTCAAAATTTTGTCTGATTAGAGAGGTACAGTTTTCACCAACAAAAATTAGTTCAGAAAGGTTGTGACTTAATACAGAATTCACTTAATCTGTAAAGATTTTTAAAAATTATTTTGGACTTATTTCTTCACGTGGTTGCTGATAGTTCATCTACATTCTCCTGCAAGGGAGATGCAGAAAAAGTGAATTTAATGTAAGTCTCTATTGATGACAAGTTTTGATGTATTTACTTTGTTTTACTGCTTTTTGAGCCCTATTGAGAGTTCACCCTCCATGTATCCAAGTATAACATCCCTAACAAACATGCTACAATAACTTCAGAGGGCCATATAGTCAGAGGAAAACAGAAGGAAAAAAAAAATCCCTGCAGGTAATCTTTAAATAATATTCCTTAGATGCCCCATGATTTTGATAATGCAAAACTTCCTCTAGAAGAGGAAAAAAACACCTGACTGCCAAATGACCAGGACTAAGGCATGCTGCATTTCCCCACCATCTTCTCAAGAATCCTTGGCAGTTTTTCCAGCTCAGTCTAAAGCAGACTTCATCTTATTCCATCAACATTCTTACTAGAACAGACATGAATAAAAGACTCTGCTATTACCCTATAAAATGCCTGTCCCCAGGTCAAAGCACATGAACTGTTTCAGAACATGTTTCTTTTAATACCCAAAAGAATTGTTAGTACCCAACAGGTCTTGAGTTATGCCAGCTTGGCTGACCAGGCTTAAGCCACTTTACAGTAGAAAATGCAGTATAAACAAAAACATATCCTCCAACAATTACAATACCAAATTCAGGGCCATTTTGCACAGTTTCCATTTATCTCTTTTAGCCTGAACTGTCCAATTTTACTTACAAATAAAATTAAATTAGAATTAGAGCAATCAAAGACAACCTTGTTTCTGGACAGATGTAGGCTAATTGGCAATGCCTTGACCCTCACAGGGGTCTGCAGTCGGTGCAGAACATAAAGAGCTATTACAGTTAATGGGTTAGTTCTAATTGCACCTTCTCTCCCTGAACAGCACACTAAAAATATACCCCACGGACACAGAATGTGCCGCTTGGTCGTTCACACAAGACTCAGGCACTCAGGAAAACTTACAGAGTGCTTACAGTAGGGACTGAAGCACACAACTGTGACATGACTTGTTAAACTGAGAGAGAGAAAAATATAGGGAAGGGAGTACACTACAAAGGAGCTGACTTAGCTTCTTCTAGTAAAGTTTAGACTTCATAGACACCACAGATTTCTGGATGAAATGTGCCTCCATAGACACAGTCACTTTCCTATCCTCCTTACTATGTTTACTAATGTTCCTATAGAATATTAATATCTAGGAACACTGCATTACCAAAGTCACCTGTTCATAGGAAGAGCTGAAATCCCAGCATCCCTACTTACTAAAGTCAATCAAAATCCAGAGGATGAATTAACCACTAACCACATGGGAAGTGAAAACCAGTGTGGAACTGATGCCTGGAAAGGCTGACCTGGAACAGAGGCTAGACAGAGCAAAAGGGATAAAACAGGTATTTATTGAAAGGATACACCTTGGGCAGTGCAAGAGCCTGGCCAGGGCTGCACCCAAATCAAATTTAAGATGGATCCCAGTCACGAGTTTTTGCACTTTTGTGTTTTGGTTCATTCACATAATGGGGTCAATTGTCCAACCGCAGACCCAAGCTATGAAGTCTCAGCCCCCTGCCTTGCCCCCTTTCCCTCACCATTGTTTGTGCTTTTTGGGTACCAGCTGTCCTTGACTGTCTAGCTAGAAAGGAATTCTTTTGTCTAACCACCCTGTGAAGAGATCTTACTAACACCTAATATGAAGTTTCAGAATTACACACTTAGCAGAAGAGAATCTGAAAAATATAAAAGCTAAAACCCGAGGCATCATTTCCCCATCACAATAGTCATCACTCTAAGTAACACAAAACTTGCTCTGGATGATAAAATACTGATCAGTAGCAGAAACTGGATTTCATGGGATGAACCACTAGATTCCTCTTGAGGAGGACTCCTTTACTCCTGATTGACAGAGCTGAAGCACCCCAAGAGTGGAATCAAGAGTCCACTAATGTAGCATGAAAGTAATAAGGCCACATCTCATAGAATTTTCAACCTGATCAGAGTATCAGTCTCCTTGCAGACTGCAGAGAAGACTTATTTCTGTTGTGACTTTTTCTTGTGCAATTTTATTTTAAACCAGCAAGATCACTGACTACATTTCTGCCATTCCTAAAATAACATTTGGAAAACAGAGGGCAGAAGGCTGTCAAACACTAGGGAGTGATCAATTTGGAGCTAGGAACAAGATTTAACCTTAAAAATGAAAATGTTCAGCTTATTGGTGAGATAGTAAAGCACTCTGGACAGATTGTAGGTGCTGTAAGTAATTTCTAAGGTAATAAAGCAAGATAAGCACATTTCTTAAAAATTAAAATATCTAGAAACAAGAAAAAAAAAATCACTCCATCAAGTGTATATTTTCACCTTCAGAGGATGCATACAAACTCAAATCCAGAGCTGAGAGGAAGATATTGAGATTTGTGCAGAGATTCAAACAGATCTGCTTCTTAAAATACACAGGATACGGTAAGCGAGGCTTGGAGCTTGCTTCTAATTGTCTGCTGAAGACAAAATACCACAGAACACAGATTCCCAAAAAATCTGTTGGCATTCAGACAGTACAAAAAGTCCTGATGTTTGGATACCCAGGAACTGGATTTTTCCATTGACTTGCTTAGGCAATGAAAAGAGCACATCTATTTCACACACCTCTTTATACACTTTCAGGAGCAAAAATGCTACATTTCTCTACAACCACAATTTTGCACTTCAAGCTAAAACCTGTTGTAAACAGCTCAAACCCAGAGGCAAAAAATCATACTAAACTTGGAATCTGTAGCTAAGCTCTTGCCACCTTTCATGATCAAGAGATACTTTCTACCTATTTCTCTGTGGGTGTCTCTGAGACAGTACAGGATAGGGACAAAACACACTATTCTCTTTCTTCAGGCTTATTTCTGTCATGATTTCAAAAGTGGAAAGCAATCAACCTGCAGGACTCTTCATCAGAGGAAAGATGACATTTATGTCACATTGCAAATGTTACAGGACTTTCCCCTCCCCCTACAATGAATATAAGAATTCTCTGAAATTTTATAATATGTCTATAGAACTTGTCCTCCCCATGGAAATTTTAGATTGCTAGATTGCCTTTAATGAAGAAAAAGAATGATTTATGCACGTGCTCCTCTGCAGTTTAGTACCCACAGGCACACTGTATACCATGGGAAGGTTCAAAATTCAGCACTGAGGACTCTGTTGCATTTCTGGGACAGCAAACCATTCAGGGAAGTCCCTGTGAATTTAGAGAGCTGCTTGCTCTCTAAGAAACCTCCCTCTTTACAGTGATACCATACACCCAAGACTCTGAGAAAAGCCAGTTACTACCCTAAACAGTGACAAACCCCATGGCCTTTCCCCAGCATTTCTGAGAGAGTCAGGACTAATTCCAAAAACCAAGCACCATACTTGTATACAGCACGTACAAATGTTTCATTAGTACCAGGCTGAATTTGGAGGAAAAGGTCCTAAAAAGCACTCTTCCCCAGCAACACAATACCTCATGCCCTGACTGACATTTAAAACACACTGGTTAAGTTTCTGTGTAAACCAAACAGCTGCTCAAACATCTCCCTAGGGAGGCTGCTTTTTCCCTTGTAGTGCCCACTGCCAGAGATGGGAATGTGAAGTTGGAATTGCTGCTGCACAGAGAGGTAGCCCCAGGTACCCAGGAGGCGTCTGGGCTCTGCTTGCAGCCATCCCACAGCTGTGTGCCCCCCAGCCTTGCTCCCCACCACCATACCAGGATTGTGCTGCTCCAGACACCCAACCAGCTCTTGCTCAAGTCTGTGATACTTCAGAGATTTGGAAAGCCAGGTCACTTCATTCAGCAGCTTTACTATGAACCTTGCCTGGCCAAACCGTCTTGCATGGCACCTTCAGAATCAAAAATAACCATTTGTACAAGTTAACTTCAAGCATTAAGTTGATTCCAGGCTTAGGTTAAGCATTTAAATAAATTAAGGTTTAAAAAACTAGCAGTCCTCTGTCAGTTTATAACTCCAGAACCAGCTTAAAAGCTAGGAAACATTTTATATTTAAAAAAGGTCATGCATTTAGCCTGACAACCTGGATATTAAGTTTCATCGCTGTGGGATTTCAAATGACTGAATATAAATCTCCCAAATCAGGCAGCATAGAAGCTGATGGGCCCCATCACTGACAAGCATTTAGTAGCCCCAGTTCCTTGCTGGAGTATAAGGGCACTGAAAGATGGCATGTTTGTTGAACAATCTATTTTCTTACTCAACGTGCAAGGCTTTTCTTAACAGGTAAAAAAATGAAGCAGAATGAACTTAATCAGCACAGCATCTTGTCTTCTAAAATAGGCAAAATTACAATAGCACTTGAAGACCAGAGTGTGGCAAATCTTCATGCAAAGTCATTAACTTTGGCCCTAGGCAGCCTTGCCTACTGATCTGTTTAATACAGACTATAGTTCTTGTCAAGAATGCTCTGTTTCTTTATATATATTTAAATCATTAATCAGACAAAGAGTGTCTGAGATTATGATATCTCAGTAGAAAACATTTTGGCATCTTGCTCTAGCTTCTCTCCCATCTCCCTCCTTAGAATACAAAAAATCCTAAAAATAGCTTGTGTTTTTCTTACACATCAACTGCAATTAGTCAAGAAGATTTTCAGGGAGCTTGACACAAGACAACTGAAAAAATTACCTCTTTTTTATTTATTTCCTGATTTTGGTTCCTGGGCAAGAGCCATGCATAACAAACATATGAACTGCTGACCTCCTGGATGAACTTCACCAACATGAAAGATCCAGGGTTTTAAATTATTTCCTGGTGCCAAACCATTCTTACAGCTGAGCTGGTGTAAACATTTAGTGAATGCGTATCTCCTATTTAGAGAAGACTACAGGCAAAAAAAACATACACAGATAATACAGATATACATAAGACCATCCTAACTGGGAACAAATTCCAGAACAGTAACATCAAAGCTAAATTTAGCCTCAGAGCCTTCATATACTGAATCCTTCTTTACTAGTAGTTCATTCAAACATCCCAAGGACTTATTTCACTGCTGGTATTCAGGGTTTTAAAATCAGTCCTGAATAAGTCTTGTGAGTGGGGAGAAGTGAAACAAAATGTTGATCTTGTCTTCAGAGCTGCTTGTAGAGGGAATAGGTTGTTGCTGGCCATGCAGGTATTTCACTGTGCTGAAGAAATCCTCTGTGAGTGTCTGACTTAACAACCTTTCTTGCCTTGCAGTTTCAAAGGAATAATTTGGCACACCATAAAATGTTAATTTTCCAGGTGTTTCCTTAGAGGACAGACATGACTTTTCTTCATTAAAAAAAATTTCTCAGGCTCTAAATTGTAACCTTTCTTTTTTTAATTTAAAAGTGAGCTGGGGAAAAGGGGTGTCACTTACAATTAGGTAGCAAAGCCAAAGTCACCGATGGGTGACCTTCACTACACTAAAACCCTAATGCTCACACCAAGCAATAAATGACAGGGGCCTTATGAACTCGGGAAAGGGTAATCAAACGGAAATACATCACTTATCTCATAGCACCAAGGGTTACAGCACTTTCTTCTGAGCACATGGCAGCTGCAGGTTGGCAGGGGTGAGCTGGCTGTAGGACAGCCTGACCCTAGCCCTCTGTACCATCTTCCTTCCCAAATGGAAAAAAAAAGACCACATGTTCAAAAATTTCTTTGAAATAAACACAGAGGTTTCAAACAAACCTCTCCTAAGTGTACTTCAGTTGCCAAAATCTCACACCCCACTAACATGCTTCATGTCAAATGCCCCCCCAAGGCAGAAGTGCCTGCAGAAGCAGCCTGGAGATGGGACTTTGAGCAATATGTCCTTGGCATTTGTAAGGCAGTAAGGTTCCTTAGCGTCTGTGCCATTTGCCTCAGTAAACAATAAGTCATGTCCAATTTCTACTGTCAGTCCTTCTCTCTAAAGAAACAATCCCCCCTCAAAAAGCTGGTCTTTGGACTTCAAGGCTGACATGGCAGGAAGATGCATGCAAAAAAATGAAGTTGGAGAAAAGACAGAAAAATACACAGGAGGGAGGGAAGACAAGTGAAAAAAACATAAGAATCACTACTTGATTATGTCTCTAGAGAAGTTGCCCTAGTAAGCACAACAACTCGATGTTACCTATTTGTATCTTATCTATGTCAGCACTGCCTAATTTATTACATACTTTAATAGCCAGATTTGTATTAGTTTCTGCTCCACACTGTCAACATTGCTTGCAAAATGCAGACTACAGCATTTCCTCCGTACATCAGCACCACCAATAGCTAGAAAACAAATTCTGGGTTTGGAATGCACAGTAGGGCTAACAATTTATATACACCAGAACAAAAGGCAGCTGGAGTTCATTTTTATTACCTCTCAAGACAAAACTGCAGATCTGGTTTTGTTATTCGTGTGGACAAGATGGCAGGGGCGTCGCTAAGGAAACATGACAAGAACTCTACAAGATGCTATCTTTGCCTGTTGAGTTTTTACAGAGGGAAACAGAATGAATCGTACTTGCAAAGAGCATAAGCACTTCAAACTGCTTTTAAAGCCTCAGATCTGGAGGAACTGGCCCACTGCTCTCTCTGCACATGGCTGGCAGGTGCTACACATGCTCTGGCAAAGCAGAATCAAGCCTTGAAAGTAGTATCAGCACTGGTGAAAATAAGAGACATGGGGAAGGGACAGTGAAAAAGGAAGATAAATTCAGTGCCACATTAGGCTTCCAGGTATTAAAGCACAGCACAAATACTATGCTGTCATCACTGCTCAGCTGGGTGTGCACCACAGAAGAGGATAGGGGATCCTTGCTCTCATAAGGTAACAGTGCCCCAGCAAAAACTGACACCAGTGAAAATCTCCACAACACAAGTCCTTTATTCACCCTTTAAAAACCTAGAGTAGTCTCAAGGTAATTTCTTTTCTGTTTCATTTAGTTACTCAACAGGGATCGCTGAATCACTAACTCAACGTTTAATCTTAGTGGTTAATTTTAAATGTTTCAATTATTGATGCCAAGCATTCCCTCAGTTTCTGCACAGGAACAGCTTCTGGTTTTATGCAGCATTGGATCCTCGTTCTGACAAGATGCACTTAGCAAATACCAGCATGGCTTTTGTGACAAGAAAGGTTGCAAGTGGAGACCTGTTTCAGGAGGTCTTCATCAAATTGAGAGAGAATTAAATTTTGTAACCTTTAGCAAGGCCATGCTAAGAGGAAACAGGGATGTCCTTTTCCCTAAATTTGAGAAACACAAAGTAGGCTACTCTCTCGTTCAGAGAAATCTCAAGCTAGCCATTTCTGCAAACTTTTGATGCAAAAAACAGTCACCTTCCTTCCTCTCAAAGCCTTACAGATATGCCTGCACTCTGTTCTTGGGTTTCCAAGCACACTTCACTTCTGTGGGTGCAAAAGTGGAGAACCTTCCAATCCAGCTCTGCATTTCTCAGACACACAAAAGTCTCCCCGAGCCACCAGCTCCCAAGTCCTACCTCTCTTGAGGAACAGGAAGGTATGTGGTTTTTCCTACTAAACTGAGAAACCTGTTTAGTATAATCCCTCTCCAGAGGCTCACTTGCTGGTGGTCATTATCAGCTTTTAACATCGAGCTTCCTGAGGTCCCCAGGCAGCTGCAGAAGCACATTAGCTTAATTCTGTAGATAGAGAGCAGAGGCAAAGATGCTCACCCTGACATGAGCAGGGAGTCCAACTGAAACAGCCAAGCCACAACACAAATCTCTTGACATGCAGCCTCATGCTGCTCCTTTCCATGACCACAACCTAATCCCTCTTCATTACAGAGCCATGGAGGAAACAAATGTCACAATATATTTAAGCCTCCACAGAGGTAAAGGACAGAGACCCCTGTGGCTCACTGTGCAATAGCAATCAGTACCACTTTCCACAGTCCACTTGCAAGAAAGCACTTCTGCAACTAATTTGCCTCTGCATTTAATCAATCACTGAAACCCCAGATCATGCTGGGACAATCAGATGATGTTATCAATTTCACTGCTAATGAGCACAGAGGAACAGAACAGTTTTCAGTAACTACAAATGAAAGTGTTGGGTGCTGTTTGCACACAGTTAACAGAGGGCAGGTGCATATCCTTCCCTCAGAGGCAGATACCTGTGTCCAGAAATGACAACAGAGATCAGCAGGTCTTCTGAATGTTATGATTTCCTGGAGGTAGTACAGCTGTCCCTCTAAACTAGGAGAAGTACCACTGTTAGCAGGGTAGGCACAGGTGGAAAAACTACATAGCCAAGATCCAAATGCAGGTACTGTGGCTGCCCCAGAATAAAAATTCTGTGAAGTGAGATGAAAATTAGGTTTCTAAGTGAAGTCAACTACCTTGGGGCATTTGATTCAGCAATGTGCAACAGCAAGATAAAAGTAAGAATTTAAGAACATGTTGGTATCCTGCTTTTGAAGTCTATTTTTGCATTCAGCTAGCAAAGGTATTGGTAGGTGGTTTTAGAAGGTTGCACTTGAATTCCTACTCACGTTTCAAACACAATTCATTCTAAAAAAAAAAAAAAAAAAAAAAATTAAAATTTAACATGCTGTAAAGGCTTGTTCCTAGCCCTGTTGAATTCTGGGGAAATTTTGCCAACCATGTCACAAGAACAGATGAACTGGGGAGAAGGAACAAAGTTAGGTGTCTGTAACCAGCCACCTTCCCATGCTTTACTGCCCAATGAAGCACACACTGCACAAGACAACAGGACAGAGTGCACAATATTCCTCTCAGCAGGAAGGGTCTGCATCCATCAGTCAGTGGAAGAGAGCCCTAAAGCCAACACTGATGTGCTTTCACTACTATTTTGTGGCTTTGTAGTTTTATGTTATCTAAACAATCACTCCCCAACTAGAAAACTGAAAAAGTTTAAGGCATCCTGGAAAATTCTCCTAGCTCCAATGTAACCATACCTCCTGTGAGCTAGTATCCAAGAGCTTACCAGAGAAAGGAATCAACAGAAAGCACAGATAACTCTGTTCCTTCTAGAGAGACCTTGACGGCTGGACAAGTGGACCTGTGAAAACGTCATGAAGTTCAATAAGAGCAAGTGCAAGATCCTGCACCTGGGTCAAGGTAATCCCAAGCACAAATACAGGCTGGGTAGAGAATGGATTGAGTACAGCTCTGAGGAAAAGAACTCAGGGTTGATGTTGAACAAGAAGCTGGACATGACCCAGCAATGTGCACTTGCAGCCCTGAAAGCCAATGGAATTCTGGGCTGCATCCAAAGCAGTGTAGCCAGCAGGGCCAGGGGAATGATTCTGCCCTTCTCCACTCTGGTGAGACCTCACCTGGAGTGCTGACTTGAGATCTGGAGCCCCCAGCAGAAGAAGGACTGGACCTGTTGGAGTGAGTCCAAAGGCCATGAAGATGATCAGAGGGCTGGAACACCTCTCCTGAAGACAAGCTGAGAGAGTTGGGGCTGTTCCCCTTGGAGAAGAGAAGGCTCTGGGAAGATGTTACAGAACCTTCCAGTTCCTAAACTGATCCTACAAGAAAACCAGTGACGGAAATTTTAAAAGGGCATGTAGTGATCGAACAAGGGGAAATTGCTTTAAAGTGAAAAAGGGCAGGTTTAGATTAGATATTAAGAAAAAATTCTTTACTGAGTGATGAGGGACTGGAACAGGGTGCCCAGAGGAATGGATGCCTCATCCCTGGAAGTGTTCATGGCCAGGCTGGATGGGCCTTTAAGGAACCTGGTCAAGCAGAAGGTGGTCCACAGGAGGATTGCAATTAGTTGATCTTTAAGATCCCTTCCAACTCAAACCATTCTAGATTCTCCCAAAAGAAAACAAAGATACAGAGATGAAGAAATCCATCCAGTCATATAACAGGCCTATGGAAGATTGCAGAAGTAAAAACACAGTCCTTTTTCCCCTCCTAATACTTTAACTTAAAGGAAGCTGGGTTTTCAGGAAGGAAGAAATAAAGAGGGGAAAAAAACCAGATCTGATGTGCCCATTACTTGCTTCTGAAGCTACCAGAAGGAAAAATCTTGCTTATTAAAATCTATACTGTCCACATCTTTCCCAGTGTAAAAGGCTATGTGATTTCTTGCTGCAAATATGAAAATGTTCTCTATCCTTGTATGATCCCACGACTTTAGGGAAATGCACCATTTGATTTAAATCATCAGAAGGAAACACAAATGGTCCCTGTGGAGAGATAACCTCTTCTTCTATCTGCATCTGTCAAGTTTGGCTCATGACAGAATTATGACCCCAAAATAACATTTTAATAAGTGTTTACATGCTACCACTCCCCAAAGACTATGCTGATAAAATTCTGCCTCAGAACTAATTATGCTTCAAGACAAGGCTACCCTCAGTGGATGCGGCAGCAAAAAACGGGACAGGGACTGCTCTGTCCTTGGCAAGCTACGGGCTCCTCCTTGTGGATGTCTTTGCACAACGGCATGCTTTGCACATATTCCTGTGAAAGCAAGGAAGAAAGCAGCTCAATTCATGTTTCATCATGTCTGGAATTTCCAGTGCCTGTGTTAGCTATATTAAAAATATGTGAATATATTAGCATGTGTCCCCTTCTCCTTCCACCCTGCACTGTGGTGGGACAAGGAGGGACAGATCAGATGGCTGTTCACCCTGGAATCTCTCCTTGCTGTGGTGCTCAGGATCAGAGCACTGGAAAGGTAACATCAAGCAGCCATTTGACAGACCCCTTCCAACCCTACCAGTTCTGTGATTATCAACTTGTGCTATACAGACTGGGAAGTGGACAAGACCAGACATTATCATTGCAGGTGTACAGGTGAGAAAACACACAGCAACACACACCTGAAGACCTGAGGGACACATAACAGCTTGGTGTTCCACATTCCCTCCTATACATTTCACATCCGTTTCTATCTGCCCCAGACCATGGGAGCAGCAAGGAAACAGAACAAAAATGAATGTTTAAACCTTCCCTTTTTCATCTTAATGCCAAAAAAAAAAAAAAAAATAAAAGGTTTCTACTGCTGACAAAAGATCTTCAGCTTGGTAGAGATAAGAGAACAAATTAAGTCCATTCCAATACCAGAAGAGCAGCAGTTCTGCTTTTGAAATCCCTATATCAAGACTCAGACTACTGCTACAAGTAAATATTCCCACAGTAGTCCTGAAAACAGTGTCTCAAGCACATCCGTGAACTATTCAGCACCCAGCCCTTCACAAATCAGGTGGCTTAGAGCCACAGCATAGTCCACTGATGTTTGATTATTCACTGGGGCATCAAACATTTTAGTTGTGTGTGTGTTCAACGAATGAAAAGAGCTGAGGAGATGAATCCTCTCACAGTCAACCAAGTCGCATAATTCATTCAAGAAAAATATCAGTTGGGTTTATCTTGCCTGCACTAGACATCCCTGTTCTGATGGCAAGGCATATTTTCCATCTAGAATGGATACCTAATGTACATCCACTTGCTGTTTTGCTACTTGTCCTTTAGCTTTTCCCTCCCCTTCTTCCCTTGTATTTTCACCCCTAAACAGCTTCTCAACTTTCATTCTGCTGGTCAAATAAGAAAAGTTGTTGAAGTCCCTTCTTGTACTTTACAGCTCAATAGACCCAGGGTCTGTGTTAACACCTATCCTATTCCAAGTTTATTTTCCTTGAACATGGCGTGACCAAAATTATCAGATATAGATATCTCTACATCTCTCTCTCTCTCTCTCTCTCGTATATATATATAATCAGGATCAGAGATTAACTTCTCCAGAGCACTAATTCTTCCCTAGCTTCAGGGACAGAAACATCCTATGCTTACTTTTGATACTAGGATGTTATGCTACATACATGCTGATGTATACATACAATCTTTCCCCAGTCTGAAACCTGCAAAAGAAATTCTCACGTGAAATGACGAATCTGGAGTCTCTGTTCTCAAGACAGTCACTATTTTATAATATTCATCTGCCACTGTATCAGCAGACAATTCTTCTTCTGCCATGTTTAATGTTTCTCTTCTTCCATAAGTGAAGTTTATTATTCTGGTTAACCTTCAATGTTCATATTGCATTTAAAGAAATGTATTTCCTTAACCCACAAGTGATTAATATAATTTTTATCTGTTTTAATTCAGAAATAGTATTTGCTGACTTCACTAATCATTTCTGAACTCCACTTCTCTAATGGCATATCTGTGCACTCCAAAGATATTCTATATCTTCAGTTCTCTAAAGTGCTTTGGTAGGAGCTGAAGAAAATTTAGGGACAGACTTTATGCCCTTTTTGTACAACCTACGATGTGCACCAGTACCAATGACCAAAAGCACCCAGAACTTCATAACAAAGAGATGTCAGTGAGTGCCTGGCCTCTCGCCTCTCCATCTCACAACTTTCAGGAAATCTTTGCTCTGCCTGCTCTCAGGACAAGAGCTGTAAGACAATGTTTACTCATTCTTACACATGCAGTGCATCCCATTATCAGAGTTTGAGTATCAGCCCAAGGTACATGCTGCTCACGCTTCATTTGTTTACCTGCACAGAACCTGCACCACACTTGGGTCCAAAACAGTCACGTGAAAAATCACCCATCAACCACAGAGTGGGCAAAACTGCAGCAGTGCAAAAGGTCAGTAGCTCAGCCTAAGCTTAGGGTTGTCAGAGATCATTACAACTTCAAAAGCATATTTTCATGAAGAAACAAAGCAGTAACAATCCTTCAGTTTGGGCTTTTATTTAAGGATCTTTATCCAAAATTCAAGCCACTACACTTAGGGACACTAAGTGTAGCAGAATATGTCTTTAGACAATCTGAGAAGGATTAACACAAGCTCTATAAATAGTTATTTATTTTCTGAGATGGCTGTGTAATCTGCAACGATAGCTTTTTCCTTCATCCTATGGGCTCATGAGACTCTCTACCTTGGCTATGTGATCTGAACGAAAAAGACTGCTTAATCTAGTGATTATAAGAAATAAATAAAAAGCTTGCTACAGGAAGGCGAGACGGCCCTTCGGCTGTGTAATGTTGCCATCTAGTGATGGTTTCCAGATGTTACACACGAGACATCCCACCCGGTTCTGCTTAAATCACCTGGCCTTAACCTGAATCACCAGGGAATCTCATATCAGACACTCCGTGCTGGCCAGAAAAAGTCAGTCAAATGATTTGTAACAGTGTTCTAGAGCCATCTTATGTATTTATTTATTTATAAAATAATAGAAATTGAACAGTTGGGGTTAAAAGACTATTAAAGTCCATTAGGTCCAATATCCCTGCAATGAGCAAGAGCATCTCCAACTAGATCAGATTGCTCAGAACCCCGTGTAATTTGACCTTAAATGTTTCCAGGCATGGATGAGGCATTTGCCACCTCACTGGGCAACCTGTTCCAGTGTTTCATCACCCTACTCATCATAAAAAATTACTTTAATCTAAATCTACCTTCTTTTAGTTTAAAACTGCTACCCCTTCTCCTATGAGAGCAGACCCTGCAAAAACTTTGTGCCCAAAAAAAAGTACATCTTCATATATATTCACTGCATACACATATGTCTGTGTGTGTGTATATATCTACATATATATATAGATATAGATATCTTCAGGGTAAATAGATACAAACTAAATGTTGCCTCTTAATCCATTGACCAAAACAGATTTTGTTTACCCTACTTAAGGCTCTAAGTTAATGGTGATCTATAAAGAGAGGGATAATAGAAGAAATTGCCTGGAAGTCAGCAGTGAGGATAACTACTGGAAAAGAAAAAACATGCACCAATGCTTATTCCATATTCAGATTTGAAAACTCAACAGATAATCATTCACTATTATTAACCTCGGCTAGGGAGCAATTTTCCCACAACAGGAATAGTACAAACACCCAAGACATTAAAAGGGGGGATAGGGGAGAGTAGTGGGCAACAATAAAAACGAACACCAAGTCAAGAAATATAACCCAGGAAAAACCTTTAAGAATGAAAGCACACCAAAATCCATTCAACATGGAGAGTTTTGAAATATCTGGCAGTGCCTGCAGCAGGCAGTCTGAAAGGCAATATTTGTGTGTACTGGCTGTGTACCAGCATCACAGGATATTTTTTAAAAGGTACAATGATTTTTACCCTCAGGCATGGCTATGTCTGGCTCAGGTGGTGGTCAATGGAAAAAGATCAATGGAGTTTAAGAGACTCAAGACAGGCCCACTCAAATTTGCTGTTAATCTAAAGCCCTGCTGTGCCTGTGCAAACAGGAGAACTAAATATTTCAGAGGGAGAAAACTAAAGGAATCACTGACTTACTGCCCCCAGGGATTGCCCAATGCCAAACCCTGGGTTGCCACACTGTTGCACTTTCTTTCAATAAAAATAATAATAATTAAAATTGGGGGAAAACCAATGAAAGTAATTTAAAAACTGGAATGAAATGAAGCAGTAAGGCTTTACTTTTGTTCTTGAGACATGGTTCAAAATATGTTGGAAGGAGTCAGAATTAGAAAGGTAAGATTCTCAAAAAGAAACAAATTAGTTGCAAGTCCAAATCATCAAAATAAAATTACTCAAGACAGAAAGGCATTACGTGTACACAACAGCACAATGATATAGATAAAACAATGGAAAGCTGTTCACCTGATGTCTCGTTCTTCTTGACTATTTGACAAGGCAATTACTCTCATATTTAGCACTTCCCTGTGTATTTCAGGAGATAATGTCTAATTTTTCATCCTTTTGGGGAAACCTCACCAAAATGTCATGAATAACTAATGAGATTTTGTAAACACTCAGCAGAAAATCCATTTATAGGGCCAACTATGTGTGCATACAAGTCCTTCTATGAGGCTCCTAATTCAGCATCCTCTTCTCTCATAATTTACTTACAGTGAGAGCACAAGCATTCTTAAGAAATAAATCAATTTTAAAAATCGAGAGCAAAATAACCTGTGCCAAAAAAATCGTCCATCTGCCTTTTTAATTGATCTATTGAATAGATCTGTAATTATCACCTGAGAAAATGCACACTGCCCACAAAAGACAGCACAGCAACAGATATTTATGTTTTTTTCTCTCCATTTTAAGTATATATTTGCCATGAAAAATTTTATCCAAACATGGATCATGATTGCCCACTTCCTTGAGCTAAGGAAACACGTTTATTTGGAATAGACTTAGTGAATTATCCTCCCTTCACACATTTTTACTCTTCTCTGAATACTGTTCTGTTGATAGTATCTTTAGTTCAACTTTGATGTTGTAAGAGAAGGATTCAAAAAACTAGTTAGTACTATTGGCTGAGGGCCTAATTAAAATGTACAACAGAGATTGAATACAATGTTTCTTATGGCTTTCTGCTCCTGAGCACAGAACTTTACACAACTGTTCTCCAACTGCATTTTGTTACTTACTCCCATTTATATTCTTTCAGCTAAGTGGGTTCTTTCTTTCAAGCTGAGTTCTCAGACAAACCAAGTACATATTTTGGATTCAATGCTCACTAAAACACAGCCAGAAAATAAAGTCCGGAAGTGACACCTGCCTCCTCCCAGCTACATATCTTAACCACTAAACCACAAACAGACACTCCAGACAGAACTTTAAAGCTTACACACCACATTAAGTAGCAAAATTACCCCTTCTCTAAGTGTAATTAAAAAGAAATCAGTCACACAAAACTGTCTTTTGTAGGGTATCCCCTACAATGGGCCAACTCTGTGACCATTTGCAGAATCAAGCAGTCCACAAGCCAGAGGCAGAAGAGGATTTTCATTCCTGTGGCTGCAGAGCTCACACATCATTTAACACCTGAGGTGCTTCACTTGCCAAGAAAATTATAATCCCTAACATGTGCAGAGCAAAGACACTACGGAATCTTCAGTCACGCAAAGATGCCCCTGCACAAATTAGAAACCTCTAGGGTCTAAACACTAACTAAACAAAACTCTTTGGGTCAAAATTTAAGAATCAAGGGCCTGAATCTATCCTAAATCAAAAGCCAAGCATATAAATTCCAACTTGCCCTTGGTCTTGCTCCTACCATCTTTCCATGCAATTAGCCTTGAGCTTCTAGGGAGATTCCTAAACTCTGTGGGACCACTAAGGCAGTAACCACAATCAGAAGTTCCAGAAGGAACACGCAGAGAGATGAAACTGGGACGACCCTGCAGCAACCAGAAAAGAAAACCATTCACATACAAAAGGTATTAATCTACAGCCACATCTGCAAAGATGCCTGCTTCAAAATTGCTTCTCTTGCACTAACAAGCCTGCTTTGGAGATAAATAGACAAAAAACTTGTGAGTCATCTTATTCTGCATCTGTTGCTGTGCTTTGCAGGTTTTATGGGCATCCAACAATACCCTTTTCTTTCTGTAATTGGCTCTGCTCAACACTTTGCAACCATTTTTAGTCTCTGTCTCTCAGGAGAGTTAAAAGGATTTAGACTTTCACTCAGGAGAGAAATTAAACCTCTAATTAGATCAGGTGTGCCTAGAGCTGCATTTCCCCAGGAAACTTAAATAATTCTACTTTCATTTTACAAATTTATAAATCATTAGAATGAAAAATCTGTAAATAGGAATTAGTCAGGAGCTTAAAACTGCACTGAAACACCAGGAATGAGTGTATGCTTCCCACACTGAAAATATCCCACAAAGCATTAATCTCCTGCTCCAAAGCTCACTGGAATTAGTGCAAAGAGACCCATAGGGGTTTGGATCCAGTCTGAACTCGGCAGGCATAGTGTTTAACCAGATAGAGCTTCCCTGGCTTGACAGAAACAGCTCAGGAGCTGCAGGTTAGCTCAACCAATGAGTTATAGGAGCTCCCCAAAGCCCACACAGAGGCTTTGCATAAAGGATGAAAGCACAAGTAACGCTGGACCTGTGGTGCTAAGTGCCTCTGAGCAAGAAACAATCTGCCTGCAGCTCAGAGAAAATTAAAGTGCAAAAGAGGAAACAATTTGCTTAAGGTCACATAGGAGAATCAGAATTTTCATACACATCATCCGAATCCCATTCTTGCAGCTCATCCCCTCACTCTGAGCTCTGCCAGACGCATGGGAAGGCTGCACCTAAACCTGCCTCCCTGGATAACACTATTGGTGCTGGGAAAAGCAGGTCTTCCTTAGTTAAACAGACATCAAACTCACTCTCTGCAAGGAGGAAAAGGTTATGCTGATAGTTCTGAGCAGACAGATCTGTGGAAGAAAAGGTTATCCTGATAGCTCTTCTGAGCAAATGGATCTGTGGAGAAAGGTTACCCACATGTGTATCGAAAAGTGCTCAAAGGGCAGGGCCACTTTTATCTTAACTTGCATTTCTTTGCTATTTATTGGATTGCTTGGCTGCTCAAGAAGAAACCTCATGTGAAAATAAAAAAAACTGCATTTATGGTACATCCACACTAATCTAAAAGGATGAAGCCCTCTCACATTGGTCAGATAAGCATCCACTGACTTTCTCAATCACAGAACAAGCGCAAGCACATCAGTAATTAAAAAACAAACAAAAAAACCACCAAAAAAACACCCAAATTCCACTTCCAAAAGGAAGTGAACTTTTCTAACATTGGTTCTGAGCATATACTAAAAAAAAAAAGAAAGTTTTCAGAGTTATACATATTTTTACTATTAATTCAAACAGGAAAACAAATCTCTCATTTAAGACATTCTACATTTCAAGTCTGCAGCAGCCCTTAGCTCTTATTGCAGTAACTTTAGCTAATGATACCACATTTGCTCAATTTGCCTATTTTTTATTAAATTACACTCAGAACAAAGTCCAAAGCCATAGCCATGATGCAATTCTAAAATTTCTTTCTTAGAAAAGAGTAATGACTGGAAATTGATGAAGGGTTGTTTATCCGGTTCAATTTTAAAAACAACTCAAAGCAGATATTTTCACTATTATCCATCATCTTCTGTGTTAGTCACTGAGATTAGAGCAGATGAAGTACAGCCTCTAGCCCACATTTCTAGCTTATTACTCACAGGAGTGATCCTATTTATCTGAAAATGATGAAATTTTAAACTTTTCATAAGATAAGAGTAGGAGACAGGCCTAGCTGTATCTAATGATTTTTCACTCTCCAAATTACAAGATAAAATTCTGTAATTCAATTCTATCAAGTAAATGGTGGGGGAGCATTCTATAACACCACACAAGGCTTCATATAATCATGATTTTCATGTGAAAAAGATTCCACACAGAGGGGTTATCAAGATACTTAAAAAATATATATATATGCATATATGTATGAAGATTATGCTTTCTAGTAAGAATATGGTTAGAATATTCCACTGCAATTACAGATATACACATTTGGAAAGTTGAGATAAGCCTTGGACTGCCTGGCCCCCTGAGCCAGAGGACCATGAGCGTGCAAATAGTGATTTTCAATTTGTGGATACCAAAATTTTAAGGGACCAGCTGTATCAGCTGAATGTTCTCAGGTCCTTGGGGCCTGATGGAATTCATCCCAGAGT
>PYHW01010314.1:2679754-2718826 GCA_013186435.1 Turdus rufiventris
GTGCTGAGCTCTTCTCCATGGTGTCCACTGATAGGATATATGGAAATGGTTCAAAACTGTGCCAGGGGAAGTTCAGACTGCGCATTAGAAAGCACTTCTTTACCAAGAGGGTAGTCAAATGCTGTAACAGGCTTCCAGAGACTTGGTGTGATCTCAGCTGAGTGTTTCAATACTAGTATTACTAAAGGTTTCTAAATAAAATCATATAGATGTAAAAAGAAACAGGAAAAGGAGAAAAGGTCTGTAGCTTTTTCTGCTTAAGGCATCTTACAATGTTATTATTGAAACTCAGACCCATTTGAAGACTTCCATAAACATTTAAGATAGCAATTGCATTTCATAACAGCCAACTTCATAATAAAACTGTGTTGACATAAAGAAAACTCCTTCAAGAGCTGACAGGACATAAGTTAGAGCTACTCATGCAGTACATGCACTGTTCTTGCACACCACACAAAGCCTTTGAGGAGTGCTGCAAACACAGCACAGCAGGGAATGACTCCATGCAGAGGAATGCCCAGAGGCTGCCTGGGTGTGCAACTCTTCAGTGCTACCCAAGAATATTTTGTGTTGGCATGAAAAGCACTGCCTATTTCCTCTGCTGTGGACCCCTAAGCCCTGATCCACTCTTGTTTGGAGAAGTCACATGGCACAGATGTAGGCACAACTGAGAAGGGCAGTCACTGGTTTTAACACCTCTGGCAGCATCCAGTAAGGTGGCTTGTCCACAGAATGCTGCAGAAAGTAAACACATCCTCAAGATACATTCAAGAAAACACACAGAAAAAAAAGTGCTGCCAGCTACTTGGATCAGGAACACAGCTTAACAAAGTCGCAAGGCCAACAACTTTACAAGGGCCCACTGTGGGCTCTGTGCCTCTTCACGTCAGGGTAACTTGAAAAAACCTAAAAAATCCTTTCATTTGTCATTGTGAACTGCCTAGAAATACTGGACTTTAATATGAATCCCTAAACTTTGACTATCATTTAAGAAGAAAACTAGTCCAAATTCAACCTCCTACACCCTTTCACTGTACCATAAACGGAGGAGTTACTCATTTTCTTTGAATCAGACATCTCTGAGAGCTCAGTCATATAATGCACTGATACAGAAGATACATCACCTACTTCCTCTTGCTCAGCATTCTACACACAGGGAAACAACTCTGAATTTGAGAGCCTCCTACTGGCAACACCTCAGGCTCTTCCAACTACAGTCCACACTAGAGATAACAGAGAGGAGGAAGGCAAGGCCTGACCCTGAAATCAAAATTAAGTTTGCAGCCTGGCATAAGCACTCAGAGTTCATCATAACCCATAGAATCCATATAAATGAATATTCACACGTTTCACATTTTTAAATGCATAAACAAAACACTTTCTAGTGCTCAATACTTCACCTCATGCCAGAAGGCAGGAGTACTTCACAAAGCAATTTGTGGTATTTTGGAGGGGTTTTTTGTACAGATCAATAAACACTGGAGTTCAGTTACACTTAATTTCAAAAGGTCAGCAAGCCTTTTACATTCTTCCAGAAAATCACCTGTTCTTAGGATCTTTATCTTGTTCAAAAAAAGTGTACCTCACTCCATGTCTGTGACAAAACAAGGTTTTAGTAATCCTTGACATTTGGCAGTACATATGAAAGATACGTCAAAACTACATTTGAACCCCAAGAAACAGCTGACCCTTTAAGCCACAGGAGCAGCAACTACTTTTAGAAACTTAAAAAGCAATTGCATAAGCAATCTGAAGGGAAGAACCACTCATACTTGTCTCAAAGAATAATTAGAATTATATCAACTATAGAAAGAAATATAACTATATCAGAATTTTTTCAGTACCATACATCTGATAATTAGCTCAACAAACTGTCTGGGGTAAGACAAACTTCTATCAGGATGAATGCTCTCACATGAGTCTTGTAAATTCCCCAAAACCTAAAACCTGATGCCAGGTGTAACCATGTAGCAAAAACTATCTTCTGAAGATAAACTACGGAAATAGAAGTTTCTGGCACTATAAACATTAAGTGCCATACATTATTAGATTACAAGGAACAGAAAGAACATTTAAAGTACTTTTAAAAAGCTATTCAAGGTCTTCAATAAAAAGATCAGCATAAGTCAAACTTATTTGATGAGTAGCTAATGCACAGATGACTGAATGTAGGGCTTTTTACATTTTTGCTTTCTACCGTGACTATGCATTGTACGTATGAAAAACCTCACTCTGTGGTGAGGCATTTTGTACAGCAGACTGGAGGAAAATGTTTTAAAATCATCCATCTAAGGAAGGAGGAGAGAATTAACTCATTCCTTCTTTTCAGTAACATTTTAGTTTCACCTAATGGTCTGAGAAGAAGCTCATAGCTACCGTACCAAGCACTCTGCCATGGTGGTAAAAGAACTGGGTTCTTTCACCCTCCATTCACCCTCATTAACATTCTGCAATGTTTCATATGAAAGATGCTTGCGCTAAAATATATGTTATTTTACTAAATGTCTGCATGTTTACCAGGTAGAAGTATTTAGCACTGGCAGAGCACCTCTCAATCAACTGGTGCCTGAATCTGTATCCTAACTATGAAAGCACTTTCTTAAAGTGAGCACAGTGAAAACACTGCATCTGCATTTCTCAGCTGGTCACGTTATTGAAAACAGGACAAACCAATCCCCAATACACCCATGTTTTAAGGCACTGAACATTTGGACTAATTAAGGATCTGGGGAATTGTATTTCAGGTAACATGTAGTGATCACTTCCATCCTGAACCTGTCAGAACAGCCGCAGCTCACGAGGACAAAGGAGCCCAGACAAAAATCGAGAAGGAGAAAAGGCAGTCTCAAGCTTTCAAGGGGCAATGTGTGCAACAATCTCCTGAGGGACTTTGGGGCTCACCCACCTTAGAACAGTCATTCATCTGAAGGGAATATTTTACCACCATTTGAGATCAAGGAGGTTGGTGGGTGAGGGGGACCACGACTAAGGGACCTAACCCAAACAGCCTCATAATAGAAACATTCTTATGGTGCAGGGAGGATACCCATCAAGCCTACAGAGGACATGCAACTAAACCGGCTCTCACATGTTTTTCAGAATAGGGATTGATTAAAACAAATGTTTCCCTTAAAGCAGGAGTTTAAGCAGTAGAAAAAAATCAATAGAAGTGTTTATCAGGAAAAGACAAAAGACAGTTACTTTTGATTCAAAATGAACACCATGGGGGAAACTAGGTTTAGAGTGCATCCTCCTGTTCAAGCAAAATTAGAATTTGTAGTGGAAAGTTGCATAATGTAATTTGCTAACTCTTAGCACATCTCTCATCATCAACCTAAAATCTCCCTACAAGTAAAACGTTATCAAGTTTTCTTAGCAGTTACACACACCAAAAAAAGTCAGTAAACTCTGTGCTGGAGATAACTGATACTTAGCTGGTCAATAAACAGTAACTACAGAAGTTTCAGCATTGTTTGAAGATTAATACAACTGATAATGAGAAGTTTACAAGACTACAAAATTTTTTTTAAGATATATTTGTGTAAATACCTTGAATACACACACAGCCTTGGAACAACATGCAACTTACAGTGAGAGGAAGTCTTCTGCAGTGTGAACAGACTGGTGAAATAATGCTGTTAACCCTAACTTTTTTTCTACTACATTTTTAACTCACTGATACCTCTCATTTTTCATCTTGCCTGCTGTCTCCTCTTCCTTATCTCCATCTTGCAAATCCCTTCAGTTATCCCTCCTTAAGTAACTGGCCTAAGGTGAGTGACAACACCTACAGATTGCAGCACTGGGCTCACCTGTTCAGCAGGCCTTCCCTAGAGGAGCACAGGTGAGCAGGGCTTGTGCTGTTGAATAGATTCCCTGAAAAAAAAATGACACTTGACAAGCTGAGAAATAACAGATGTTCCTAGATTTCTACACAATCTTGGAGTTCTCTCTTCTGTCCAGAAGAGTTGTAGAGACAGCACAGGCTAGAAATGACACTGCAAACTAGAGATTAACCCACCCATTCTCCCTCTGGGCACCAGTGGCAAAGTGCCATCAAAAGCAAACAAACCATTTCTTGTCCACAACACAGGAAGGACATGGACCTGTTATATGAGTCCAGAGGAAAGCCACCAAGTTCAGACCAGAGGACAGAGCTCTTTCTCTGGGAGGAAAAGCTGAGAGAACTGGGATTGTTCAGCCTGGGGCAGAGAAGGCTTCAGAGTAACCTAACTGCAGCTTTCCAGTCCCTGAAGGGAGCTTACAGGAAAGATAGGGCATGACTATTTACAAGAGCATGAACTGACAGGACAAGGGGGAATGAGTTCAAATTGAAAGAGAGTAGGTTTAAATTAGATTAGATATTAGGGAAAATATTTATTGTGAGGGTAGTGAGACACTGAACAGGTTGCCCAGTGAAGCTGCGGATGCTCCATCCCTGGCACCATTCAAGGGCAGATTGGACGGGGCTATGAACAGCCTGGTCTCAATGGAAGTGTCCCCTGCTCATGGCAGGGGGGTTGGAACTAGATGATCTTCAAGGTCCCTTCCAACCCAAATATTCTACAATTCTATGGTTCTATGATTTTCCATATTTTCTATGCTGCTTTAGGTGTGTCCAAACTGGCACAGAGCAAGTGTCACAAGGCAGTCATAAAAGCCATGCTGTGTTTCTTGCACATGCCAGAACGGATATTGTCAGATGGATTAGGATACAACCGAGGTTAAAAGCTACAGAACAGTTGGACAAAGAGGTCCTATCTGAACTGTACAACTGGGTTGTATAGAATTTTTTAGTAATCCTCAGAAACCTTTTACCACCATTCACATCAGAAATTGCTTTTTTTTCAAATTTCTCTAGCCTCCTTTCTTTACATTTATTTTCCAGCAGTCCTGTTCCTTATGCTGAGATACATGGAAATTATGGAGACGGGGCACTGGTCTCATATCCAGCAAGTGTAAGACAGACAGGTAAAGGAGTGTGCCCACATGAATTTTACTCTGTGAGCAGAAATTTCCACTTCACCTGAGAATCATGCTGTTTTCATGCTTATATGTCCATATATTTTCATTATCCCATGCCAGAATCAGCAGATGGACATTTCCCAGTCTCCCTGAGGGTATCTGATCTCATGTGCCTGCCTGACATGCACCCACAGGATCGCTGTCCACACCATGCAAAGCAGCAGCAGCCATTTCCACTTGAGAAACGGAGCACAATGCAGAGTTCAGTGGTTAATGAATGCACTGCTGCAGAGTGCAAAGGACCAGTAAGTTCCTTCTCTCCTCCTCAAGTGCAGTCCCTCAGCTCCCATCTCCCAACAGCATATATCTTGGCCCAGTCAGTCACAGTCGCTCTGTCTTGCCTGACTAATTTTGATTGTGCAAGAGTTTCCACAGGAGAGTAGCCTCTTTATATCACAGGAGTCCACAACTTGGCTCTTTTCTTCTGTTTTGGGAGACACAGGTTTCATTCCTCCACCTGCAGAAGGAATCAAAGTTAGGAGTAAGATCCCACCATAAGCTCATTCCATAAACAGAAGAAGGGGACACTGGCGTCATCACTTTGGTTAAACAAAGAGAGAGGACCAGTCCCTGCTGCTTTTTTGTTTTGTGGGGTGGGAGGAGCAAAAAGGGGGTGCACCAATGTCTGACCTCAGGGCATTGAAACACTGAAATCCCCTGGGGATCTACCTGAAGGAACCTGAGATTGTATTTTAAGGAAAGCAGTGTAAAGAACAAAATTAAAAGTATGCTCCTCATACCCTGTAACCACTGCCAGTACCTAGATGTTGATGGCTTCATTCTCAGGACTGCTGCCTTGAGAGTAGAAGTGATGAAATTACATACAACTAGAGAGATTTTGCTGTCCCTCAGGATTTTCCTTTCTCCTGTAATGCTGGGAAAATATAATGGGTTTTTTCATGTGCACAGAGAATGGGTCGTCAGAATACAAATAGTAATCTGACATTTGCAGGGCAGGATCATGCCACATTTTGCTGAAGGGCATTTTGATAGGTCTTTTCATGTACTACTCTTGACAGAACCTGGTAATCAAACAGATGGAACAAAATGAGCACTTAGTGACTAAACCAGTGCTGGCCCCTCAGCAACCCAACTGTGTTCACATGGCACGAAAAACCAGCACAACATTAATTCCCTCCTGTTCCCCTCGATAGAAAGAGACTTGGAGCATTTTCTGGTATACAAGGGAGAGCACTTAAGAGGTCAAATTCATCCCCAACAGAGTGATGCCAGTGCCACAGCAGCAGCTGATTCTAAGGAGAGTATTTATCTGAGAACAGAATGGGGCACTGCTCTCTTCTATTTAATTTCAGGTAACATTTATGGTACACAGAAGAGAGGGGGAAGAAAAAAATTTTTTTTTTGTGCTGTAACAATCCCCAGTATCTGGATATGCTCTCCAAAGATAAATATAGATCAAAACTTCCTCCCCAACTTCAAATTAGCTCCTAAATAGAGCATTAATTGTATGACACTCTTATGCAAAAATTAGAAAAAGATGTCCCCAAAGACATCAAGCACATATCCCCATATGAGTTCACTCATATTTAAGGGGCCAAAACCACAAATCAATTTTACTGAATGCATGGCCAATTATTCACAGCATCAGAATTAACATAATAAACATTGTAATGGATTTCTTCAAAAGAGAACTAGTATAATAATTACACAAGGCATTCTAAATGGGAAACAAAGCCAACTACAAATTTCAGAGGTTATTTTATGCAAATACTGTAGCTGTAGCATTCTGAGAATTCCATTGTAAGCTAAATTGTCCACTTCTGATACTATGAATAACCACATACCCATTTATTTATAATAACCTATTATTTATGTGAAATTTCTTTTGTCCTTCTAAATGCTATGAACCCATTTAGAGAAACCACCTACATGACAACTTACCAATTATCCTTATAAAATGTTGCATTGCTTTCGATTAGGTACACATATAATTAAATACAAACTAACGGTTGTGCTCATGTAAGTTAGCAAAAGTCTGTGAACCCCAGCAATAGAACATTGCATTTAATTCTAAACAACTGTTTCTAAAAGGTGTTTTATATATAATTTATATATAATCACCCCAGAACACAATAAAATTGCACTCAATTTGCCATTAAAAAGATTAGTGAGTGCAGGTATCAATATTTAATGTGCAAATAACAAATGCCATTTTCCAGACTATCCCCAAAAAAACTCGTTCACTGCCTAACTCTTCCAGTGCCCCAATATTGCAGCCACTCTCCCATGTACACCCAGGAGCAGCTCCATGATGCCATGAATTTACTCACCCTGTTCACCTCAGGTGACACTGACATTTCACAAATTGCCTTAGAGCTGGCAAGTTGGATTACTCACACTTACTGCATCCATGCTGTGGGATTCTGCTTTCCTCTGGGTCACACTGCTGAGCATCAGTGTCACTCAGAGAGGCTGGCCCTTGCTGATGTGGGCCCTCAGAACTGCAGTAAACATGATTCCCAGAATGGAGCCAACTCCCGCCTGGCTGGTTTGTTCAGGTCTATGTGCAAACCACTCAGCAAACATTCAGTGGGTTTCTTTTCAAGCTCCTTTTGTCTCTTTAAGCTCACCATAAAACTGCTTGAAGTGAGCACTGCCTCAGGGGACAGCAGAGCAGCTGTGGGGTGCAGTGGGACCTGCCAGGGCAGTGATATGCTGCCATAGGTGGGTTACAGAGGGAGCAAGCAGGATTCAGTCCCGGAAGCCTCCACACCTTCTGAAAGACTAGCATAGCTGTACCTGAGCTATTGATTGTCTCTGATCCTCAGTGATTTAATGCTGGACTTGGAGCAGTTTTCCTTCTGAAGCAAACTCAGGCTGCTTCTGTTATCGTTATTCTGGAGGGTCTGCCATGCCAGCAAACAGCTTTCTACAGCATTTAATAATGACACTTATTCTACTCATTACATAGTCATCTTTCTATAATCATGCATTTTTCTTCTCTTTCAGAGCCCTTGGGCTTCCAGCACACAATTCATTTGTGGACAAAGCATTTGTATGGCCCTCAAATCGTAAACCATTCAAAACATGGGCAGTGAAAAACAACACAAGAGAGACCTGGAGGAACTGACCAGAAACTGTCTAGAAACTGTGAAATCACCCATGTATAAAATACACTGTCTGTCTCTTGTGCTTCTGACTGCTGAGTTAAAATGACAACAGTCAGGGTATGGGGGCTGGAGAGACATAAAATGGCCTGCAAAAGCAATTAAGTGCCACAGAGACATTTGGACTTGATAAGAACGGGAGATTGTTTACAGCCCTGTTTACTCCTGACCATGAATACTGTGCTTTGTGTCCAACAAGGACCTGAGCAAACCCCAGTGCTCTGACACATTTGTTTGTCTGCTGAGACTCCGGAGGGTACAGACACTTCCCACTGGCACCATTATGGAGGTGGTTTTCCTGAGGCTTTCTGCTCCAAATTATGATCTCCAGCCATATGGGGAACACACTCATCAAACACATACAGCCTTCAGAGCTGATCTCCCTCTGTAGCCTCTTGTTTTTATGTGGTCCTGTTCCCCCACATGCCCCCACACCATGTTTTTTCTCTCTCTGGCAAGAACACAGAAACAGTCAGGTTTTACTGCCAGAAAAACCCTTAGAAGTTTGGGATTCAGACAGAACGGGGAATGTACTGTGCTTTTCACCAAGTGACCCCAGGCAGGCTGGCACCCTCGGTCACCAGGAGGGGAACGGACTCCCAGTTGCATTTGCCCCAGCTCCAAGAGCTATGCTGCATTTTTCAAACATGGAGAACAACTCTCACCTTTAAAAGCCAGCCATGTACCACGGGACAGCCCAAGAGAGAAAACTTCTGCAGCAGAAGAGCCCCAAGGCAGTGGGCTGTGGTAGCCAAGGAGTTTTCCCACTGCTCCCAAGGCAGGTGAGGGCCCTGGGTTCACACTGGCCAGGACACCTGGTTTTGGAGAGATGGAGGTGCACAGAATCCCAGCCTCCATGAGATCTCACCACATCTGCAGAAGCTGTCTGTCAGAAATAAATGAGAAAGACAGATTATAAGTGTTCTGCTTTTGGTTGTTTGTTGAAGGTTTTTTTTTTGTTTGCTTTTTTTTTAACATTTATTGGGATGTATGTCTAATGCCTAAGATTAGTATTTCATTTTTCCCTCTGAATATAAACACATCGCCTATGGATATATCAGGAATACACAATAATGCAACTATGAGTTATTTACCTGCTATGAGTAATGCTAATGAGTAGCAATGCTAATGAGTATTCTAGCAATGAAAATGGCTTCACTGGCTTGTAAAATATAAAACAGCAGGGAACTCACTGGAGAGCCCACAAGCATATGTCAATAAACTTAAATTATTCACAAGTACACAAGCCTCCCAAGATACCGGCTTCCCAGCCCCCTTTCATTTCCTGACTGTTCCTGACTGCCTCACATTTTGAACTAAGAAAAAACTAATTTTCTGTCTTCCTCAAGCTCATAAATTTTTTTGCAGAAGCCAAGTAATCATATGAAAAACCTTTAGTTCAGATACAAACCGAGTATTTTATTGGACAATACTTCATATATCCAATTGACATGCATTGCAAAGTGCAATAGCAATACAGGACAATCGTATATAAGACCATAAACACCTGAAGGTAAATGACATTTTACCAAGTACTCTAGCAATGCACTCAGACACAGCACTGATGCAGTGTGCTCTCATTCAGAATGTTGCTGTTTTTTCTCTCCTCTACATCAATCCTGTCAATATTAACATCTGTAACAATCACTAACCACTCTCATTTTGACATTTCCAGTGTACACTGCCAAGTTCTGCAGGGTGTTACAAGTAAAACAGAAGGTGCTAATCCCCACCAAAGGTCCTTCAGCCAAAATTCAGATCAATATTTGGACTTCAACAACAACAGAAAAAAAATAAAATTAAAAAAAAAATTAGAATACAAGTCAAGGCATCTCTTGTCATAAAGAATTGTGATTGTTGTATTTCATGTCCCTCTTCATTATAAATCCATTTGGCACCCTTAACAGCCAAGCCTCAGAAAAAATTATTTGATGTCATATGTGCCCTGTGCTTTTAGAATACTTCTATTGTAATTCAACATTCATTACCTTTCCAATTAATGTCCTGAATAATGCTGCAATATGAAATACCCACATTTCACAATGAGAAAATCGAGCTCAGCTCTGTCTGTTTTAATACCATTTTACTTTTATTATTCAATACCAGAATTTTTCTCCTTCTTGGCTGGCTTACTGACACCCAAACACACACAAGGGAACTATCTTCCGCATTGAAAAGATACATTTTTTCTTTTCTTTTCCAAGAGAAGACTTCCAATTTATTTTTCAATACCATTTAGATATACTTGCCTGCCTTATGATCATTACTGAATAGCTCATAAGGAAAACTGAGGTGACAGAAGTACTAATAGAACAGCATTTACCAATTACCATAAATGTAGACATGAATACCTACAACTGCTGGAATATGCTAAATGTGAAGCAGATTACAAATACAGAAAGAAGGTGATATCAAAACTGTGGTCAAAGAATGGAAAACACCCTCTTATTTAGAAGCTAAATGATCCAATACATTCCTTAAATGTTGTGTGTCAAAACTACCATTCAAAGTATTACTGCTGAGTGCCATAATAAAAAAAACATAAAAGCTAAAACATACAGAGTATAACATACAGAAATGGAAAATACATATACAAAATATACATATACATGGTTGCTGTATTTATGATTGAAGGAATTAATGGTGAGTTTCCACGAGGAACTTAATTTTACTGTTTGGTTTAGCTGCTGTCAATAGCTGCACTCTTTGTGAGCTGCTGGATTTGACCTGGTGGATAATGCCACCATCTCAAAGCATCTCACAGTTCTTTTTGATCCTGAATGAAAGCTAAAGTGCTTGAGGAAGGTGCAAATTCTCCCTTTCTCCAGTGACATTAGGTCTACCTTTCTCCCTTGTTACCCCACCATGTCATTTTTAAAAGAACCAAACCTGTAACACAAAGAAAGCTAAAAAAAAAAAAAATCAGCTGACTCTCACACTCACAAATCTTATATTCATTCTTTAATGCCCATCACTAGCTAGAAATTACTGAGAATGTGAATATGCTCTGAGAAGAATGTGCAGAAGGAATTTTAGAATGCTACCTATTAAAATATTCCCTCAGACAACTAAACAGCTTCATTTTAAATAACATTGTTGGTCAAAAGGTCTATTTTTAAGAATATTTTTAAGAGCAGTCTATTCAGCATCTTGAGACTGGATTTCCTCTTGAATGTGTTAGAATACTTCACTGAACTTTAAGTGCACAGGCTAGCTGTTACTGATCTATCAGTAAATCAGACAACCTGTTTTAACAGGAATTAGTGCTCCTCTTGACCAAAGCCTTTTGAACTTACCTTTACTAATTTCTTAGCAATAACCTTGGCCCACTGCTGCAGCAGGTACAGCTGAGGCAAATAGCCATGGAATGCTGCTGCTTTTGCCAATGCCTAAGTAGGGAACCTCAGATTTACTTAAGAAAGCTTTAGTGACCAGAAACTTTCACTTGTTTGGTATTAACCCACTTCATTCTGATACAGCTTGATTTTGTGATTTCTATTTAGCTTTTCCATTCTCATTGGTACCTCAGTTTTGGTTTACTTATTTCAAATAACCATTATTACAGCTTTTAATTTTGAAAGAAAATTCACAGCTGCATTAATCCCCTCTTTCCATCATATGAATGCCAGTCTTCAGGACACTAGCATCTTAGCTAGTCAGCCTAAAGGACCAACAGCTGGAGGGTTTTGCACCATCAGTGAGCTGTGCCCAGGTGACATTGCTGCAATAAACATGGCTAGAACAGGGGAAGAAAAGTAAAGGGTAATATGTTAGGAAAGACAGACAAATAAGATTTTGTGGAGACCTGAATACAAAAATGACAAGATGTTCCTAACTATGCACTGCAGTTGAGCTGTCTTAATCATTCCCTTGTCACTGGCAGACTTAGAAGTGGATTCTCGTTAGCATTGAATGGCTGGGAGTTTGTTGTGTATCAGCTAACAAAGTGTGCAGCAGATGCTCTCATAGAGTTCATTTGTGTCAACATCTCAAGTATCCAACACTTGAGTTTTCACTCTGGACACAGAGTGGCACATCTACCACAAGCAATTATTTATCAGGCAGAAGTTGAAAAGCTATGAGAAAGAAGACTGTAACCTTCTCTACAACTAAATTAGCAACTGTGTGCCCATAATCCACATACTCTTTCTCTGAGCACTTTTTCCCTTGGATTCCTTTTCTTCAGAGACAAAGAAATGTCTCTGGTGAGAAAAGCAACCAGCTGCCAAAGACTGATGCTTAACCAGCCTCTCAAGGGAAAGCTGCAGCCTAAGAAGACAAACTTTTATGAGGCTGTTCAGTGTTAAACAATCTTGTGCACATTGGTCTTCTGGCTCCACCCAAGCACAGTTATTCTGTTCTGGACAGCAACAGCTCAAAGCTCTCAGACATCCAGGAAAAGTCTACATCCTGGCTCTGAGATCATATGTACTACTCTTAAGCGTAAAGTAACCCAAGCAAAACCAGGTAAACACAGATAACCCAGGCAAAGCCTCCATTTCCACTGATCTCAAACTATCAAAGAAAAGAAAAACAATATTACTGAGAGGGAGAGAAAAATTTCACCACTGAGCTCCTTTACTTTTTTGTTAAATAGATCAGCACACAGAAAGGAGCAAAATGCAACTAGAAGACTTTCTGAAACTTCGTTTGACACTATGAATCTAGAAATTATATATGAATCCCATGAACGTAGATATTAAGAATCAAAATGACACTTCATGATTGCTTTAAAATACCTCCTGGAAAATCATTCCCAACCTACTGAACATATTTCCAATTATTTCAGCATGTTTAATTACTGCAAGTATGTTCCACACAGGATCCTACCAGAAACAAGAAATCAAAGCTAAAAATCAGTGTTAAAAACATGAGAGGCCAAAGCTCTACAGGTCGTTTAAGAGAGCCCAGTGGCCTTCAATGATACTAACTGCACAAGCAAGGACTGCTTGTGTAAATTAAGCCAGCAGAAACAGGTCTGCAAATTGCATGGATATTCAATATTTTTTAAGTAGATGTTGTCCTGGTTTCTGTTTTATTTCATAGAAGTGGATGAAAAACAGCCTGAACATTGGTGGTTTTTTTCTGCAAAGGATGTTCAGGCCTTGCAATACAAATCATATTTAAACTTCACTCCCAGTTTAGTTACTTTATAAGCACACCATGAATTTGGTAGCAAATTTCTGGTTCTGAGCTTCAGCAAAAACATTCTTTCAGTCTCCAAGAACACCTTGAATATAAAGAAGAGGAAATTATTACCCTTGACTCTAACAACCAAAGAGTATCATTAAAAACAGAAGATTAACTTTTCTCTTTTATCATTTTTCAGAATATTTTTTTCCTATAAGAAAAAATATCTGACAGAAGAATACACACATTTGCTTTATGTTTGGTGTCTTCAATAGAATGTGAATATAGAGTAACTATGGGAAGTTACTGTCTGCCTTCCTAGCTCTGGCATATACCTTGTACAGCTGCAAAGACTCGAAAAGGTGACCAGCAGCTGTGACACCAACCCAGAAAGCTCAAAAGTGTGGCTTTTAACTGCAAGAGCTTTTTCTGTTGCAACCACACTGTTCTAAACTGCAGTCTACCTTTAATCTAAATTTTGGAGAGGCGACAGTTGCGGGTTGCCTGAGACAGATCAACCCGTGGAGAATCTGCATTCTGTGAGTTGACTGTGGTCCACAGGCAACCCTGAGGGTTATTTAGAAAACCTAAGAAGAAAGATCTGTGGAGGCACTCAGTCTACTGACTATCCACAAAAGTCACAGAAGCCAAGATAAAACTCTTTGTTTTAGTTGGTGCTTAATTCATACCCGTAGGGCACTTCTGCTAATCATATTATATTTGGCTTTACTGAATGGTACTGGCCCTTGGGGGGAAATCAATTGAGATTCCTGAAGCACAATCCATGTTTCATAAACAACACTCAGACTTGAAAATTATACATAAATATTAACCATCTATCAATCCAAATTCCTGTCTGCCCAAGACAAAGAGCTACCATTCACCACTGTGGCAAAACACAAACAAATTTACCTGTATGGAAAAGAATAAACCAACAGCATCATGAGTCTCCTGAGCTTTAACACTCACTGGCTGGAAAGTGTGCCTTCCTGTAATGGCCTGGATCTGTTCAGCTGGTGAGAATCCAAAGGACACAGCTATCTGCTTTACACTGGCAGTCAGGTTCTAAAAGCAGCACAGTGAAAGCAAGATGTGCAGTCCCCTAAAGAAAGGAATCCCCCACTTGGGATGAGCATCACCATCCTCTACTAATTTCATTCACTATTTTCTGTGTTGCATTTCTGTTTTCTGGAGCTCTGCTTCCGTATAGCTGGACTCAACTTGTCACAAAAATCAACTTGATTTTGCTCTTCCAGAAACCTGTGCCATTTCCTCCTAATTTCAGCAGATTTCAAGGAATGGGCTCAGATGTGTTTTGGCTGTCAGTAAATAGCATCTGCTTTACCCCTTTCAGGTCTTCATGTATTATGATCACAGGGCTCTTATCTTCAATGTGATTGTTCCAGGTGACTGCAGGATCAAAACAGGATCCCCAGCTGACTAAAGAAACAAAACAAGCATTTGTGTGACCTTTCTTTCTAACTGGGTACTTTTTTTCTGTACAACTGAAGAATTGCCTTCCAATGCCTTTTGGGTACATCAATGCAGACAAAAAAAGAACAGTCTGTCCTTTCTGTGGTACTGTCTGTACAAGAGAATGACAGAGGCTCTGAACTTTTGTAGGTAAACACATAAACATGAATCTCGTTACATGCTTCCCTTCTGTGACTATACTGTCATGTAAACATTTTTCAAGAGACAAAGCCTGACATCAGCCTAAATTTAAAATACGGGTTCATAATAAGGTAGTTGGCCTAATGTGGAGAAACAGTAAAGAAACAAACTTCCATTTCATTAACACTCTGAAGCTGCAGCACTTCCTCCAACACTAAGCGGCAGAATGTTGACCCAATGCTGTTGTCTAGCTGCCATGCAATTCCCTCACCCTTTGTTGGAAGAGCAAATACCCAGAAGCAAAGCATCTTTTGGACATTCTTCCCTTCTGGCATTCAGCTGCCTCCCTTATCATGACATACAGTCATCAGGAAATTATTTATGGCACAGCTGTTTTCCCACTGGCCCCATTCAGTTGTTTTCAAAATATTTTTTTCTGTTGCTTTTTTAATCATTATTTGTAAAAATGCAGATCTGTCATTAATCCTGAAAAGAACTCATCCCCTGAGCTGTAAGGGGGCACTTGGCACATTATTATGGAAATGGAAAAATTAAACAGCTGTATCTTTAGGGTTTCAAAACAACACTACTGTCTGGAGTGGGAGAAAGAGGTCAACAATTTCAGATGACTCATTTACCCTGGCAACCAAAGTGAGAGTATAACCAAACATTTTGCAACCAATAACATATTGGGAGCTATAAAATATTTTATTAATAAAGACATGCAGAACAAAATTATAACATAATCAGAATAAGGACCTTATCACCACCTCTAAGGTTTGTTTATGTCATGAAGCAACTGTAAAAAGAACTGGAAAGACTGTAATACTGTCATTGAACACCATCCCATAACTACCTGGGACCTGGGAAATAGTAAGGAACCATTTGCCAACCTCCTGTCAGGAAAAGCTCCTTTAGAAAACCACAGCTGTTACAATCATCTCCCATTTGTCAATAATTTTCCTGACATCCTTAAGAGACTGTAATCCTCAGAGATGCATAAACACTTCTGAAAACACATTATACACATTAAGTATGTATTTTTGCCAGATACGTTTTCTTTTTTCGTGCCTCATGCAGGAAAAAATAAAAATAGTACATGGAAAAACTCTCTATCCCTTAACCAATTATTTGTTTCCTCTGTGGTGCATCTTGGATGTATAAGTATCTGCCACTGTTCAGTGACCAAGTAACAGAAACACTGAAGTTTTAACCTCATGATTCTCTGCAAGGAGACAGCCAATGTCCCAGAGACACTGCTGCCACATTCATTCCCTTCATGAACATGCACAGAAAAGAGTTGCATAAAAAAGGAAATCATGACACTCCAGCAATTTCAGAACACTGCAACAGCTCTTCATATGTCCTTGCTTATGTCAACTCCAGCACCCCTGAGGCTTCTGTAAATTGTAGGGGGTGCTAAGAGAGCTCAGGTATGAGACTCCCACTGTCTCCAAGTTGTTTTACCTCAGTGCCATCTGCCTGGGTGAAAATAAAGGATATGGCCCCAGAATTAGTCTTGCACGCTGATACTGTCAGAGAGATGAGGCTTGTTCTTGGAAAAATAAAAAACTCACCGTACCTTTTTCCTTGAAAATAGACTTGGGAAGGCAATTACAACTCAAATGTGTTATCAAAATCCTTAGAAATGGAGCTATTTTATCATCTTCAGAATTAAACAGAGCCAGAAGAGAGAAGATGATTTTTACACAGGTGCAGCAATGATTTGTGAGAGTTGCCTGTGTGAAAGAGCCCCTAATGAGAAAACATTAGTCATCCAAAATCATCTTCTTTCCCGTCTCAGGAGAAATAGCCTTACTTGCTGCATGACTTCATTTTAATAACTTTTGTGCAGGAGAGAGAAAAAAACAGTTTTAAATGGTTTGACAATTTTGTTTCACTAACCTGTTATTTATCTGCATCTCCACATTTAATAAAATTAGTTCTGTGCTTACGTGTATACTCTGGACAGTTGTAAATATCAAATCATTTAAAATCTACATAATCTATTTCATACCCACACCAAGAAACCCAGAGAACAAAATAAAACATGTCAGAGATCAAAATAAGGTGTCAGAGCCTTCCCATTACAAAGCTTAATTCAGTATAATAGTCATCAAATGACAGCACCAAAGCACTCAAATGATTATAAACAAAGTAGTGTTTTCCATTAATGAGATCCTCAGCAGCTCTGCAACTGTGACCTTCCTGACTTACTAATAACTGGAGGCAGAACTGACTCACCAATGCACTTAATATTTGTTTAATATATTCATAACACAAACAGTGATGGAAAACGACAGGAGCCTTCCTGTCTTTTGCAGAGAGACACATGGGAAGATTCTGGGTAGGAGAAGGAAAGAATGAGCAAGAAACTCCGCTCATTCTGCTGAGGGAAGTGTCTACCTGCCTCTGCTGCCCTGGGTCAAGGGCAAGGTGAAGTCACTTATTTAATGTCACAGCCCGTGCCTGTCCTCAGCTGTGCCTGTAGCTGTGTCCATAAAGCATGTGCCAGAACAAGTGCTAGAAGAGCTGTCCCCCCAGACACCTGCATCCCTTACACCCCTCACCTTTTGGAAGACATCTTGCAGTAAAACCTCCCCCAAACTGCATCCCATTCCAGCATGAGCCTGTGGCCAGTTCCCGGAGCTGTGACACAGAGACAGTTCCTCAGGCTTCCATGACTCCCATTTGCCCCACTGCTGCTCTGCCATTTGCTGCAGGACAGAGCAAGGGAACAGAGTGCTCACCTTGACCCACAACACCCTCCCCGTGTCTTTGTGGGGCAGTGCTTGGAAGGCTTCCCAAGGGGCCCCTGTGATGGAGTTGTGGAGCTGCTCCTGCCTCCTGCAGTGAGTCCCATGTGAATCCAGCTGCCAGCTGCACTAACCTGGAAAACACAGTGCAAACAGCTCATGCTTTGTGTGGAAAATTATTCCCAGAAAGGAATAAATTCCACCCTGTCTTACATAAAGTGCCTCAGATGCTTGGGTGGAAGCAGCTGATACATGTCATTTATAAAGTGATGTATATATAACATGTACACAATATACAATCTCTTATAACACATTTATCATTTTTATAACACCTAATATCATGTTTTTATATATGATTGTATGATTGCATGATGGATATCATTTATATCATTCTCCCATTTACTTATAAATCCATGCTCACATCTGCCAAGATGCGCACAAAAGCAAACTTCATTTTAACAAAAATTCCCTACTGGCTTCAAACCATATGAGCTATCCCTGGGACCTACTGATTCCTGGAGAGCCACTGTCTTTAATCCCTACTTCACCAATAGTCCTTTGCATTAGTTTCTCTCTCTACTACACACACCTGAGTTGGGGAAAACCTTTAGTACTTAGACTTTGCTGTAATTTAACCTTCATAATACTTAACAAGTAAAAGGAATGAGGATAATATTCAGCTTTAGGAAACAAAGATTTTGAATGGTCTCAATGCAAGTTCCTTCATCACACATGTTCATGACCATCTAAGCACAGCAAATGCCAAAGAGTTTGAGCCCAACATGGAAAACATCCAAGAAGCTGGAAGAAGAAGCCAGACATCAGGGCCCCTTGGTTCAAGAGGGAAAGAGACCTGCAGAGACATTTTTATTTCTGCCTGGTGACACTATGGCTTGGTGGGTCCAAGTGTCACATCAAGGGGCAAGAAGGAGCCCAGCAATTTCTAGTTTCAGACTGGGGCAGGTAATCTTTCCTTTTCATTCTTTTTCTTCTAGTCTTCCCTTTTTTCACCATGATTTGCAAGCTATAGGAAATTAGGGCAAGAAATCTATTTAGCATGGTTTTAAAAAGTAGAAGTAAATATCCAAATAGGAAAAAATTCCAAGATATTTACCTGCAGATTGAAACCATGCTGCACTGCACAAATGCATTAGTTGCTCTCCATCCTGCTTTCCCATATCTTCTGTGAAACCTTCCATACAGGCCTTTCCACCAGAGTGCCTGCCAGGTAACAAGGTGCTGCATTCCTCAGCAAGCCATGGGGAGCTGTGTACCTCCTTTCCTACTGAACAACTGGCAGTGGTCTTTGGTAAAATATTCTCTGCTAAGCTACCACAAACTGTCTGACCCAAGCAGTATGAGATCTTTTTCTTTTTTTTATCTACTCATCCTCTGCCCTGAGCAGGACAGGTTTACTGAGTTACTAAACCTCAGAGACAGCCTGTATCATGTCTCCACACCTGAACTCTTCCAAATTCTGTGAGAAATAAAAGTCAGTGCCAATATATGACAACTTCTGTATAGGGTCCAGGAGTCTGGACCCAAACCCAAATGGATTATGGGCTCCTTAAAACAAAGATGTATATTTCACATTTTGTGCCTGCTCCTTCCTTTTTTATTTGGCCTCTTACAGTTCAGTGTTCTGTCTTACAGCTGCTATAAATTCACCCTAAACACTGCAGGCATACTTTTTAAGCCCCTAAATACACTACAGTTTCTTTCCAGATCAGAACTTGCCAACCAATGCAAATCCTGGATGTTATATGAGACCCTGACCTAGGACCCTCTCTGGTTAGAGGCAGAACTGTAACAAGGATAATGCAATTAGTTCCTTTCCTGCATCCTTGTTTTCTCCAACAACCCTAAGCTTCTGCTGCTTGGGTTGATCCTGTTCACTTAAAATCCTGAGAGCAGGAATTACTTTACTAAGAAATCCCATTGAGTACAAGCAGTACTTGCAAACCCAGCCACCAGGGGAAAAAGAATTGGAAAATTAATCATCCTGTAGGAATGAGCAGCAAAAATATTATATCTAATCTTACAAAACTCTAGTGGGGGTGGGAGGAAGCATCTTACACATAAAATAAAGTCCCTGTTAAGGAAAATCTGAAGAGCTTTTATTTTGGCAATAAAGTACGTCCCATAATATGAGTTAAGAGCAATACGAATAATAGAAGACAATGAAAATGAAAGGAATAAGATGAATGTGTCTTTACGAACAGACCCTGTGAATCTGCTTGTAGACAGGGCTAGGAACTTATGGATAGGGAAGTAGAAGAAACTCTTAGTTCTCGAAAATGTTACTATCAACATAGAGCGTTGCCCAGCCAAGGCCATGTTAAATTCCTGCTCCTAGAGAAGAACAAAGACTTAATACAATTACGAAAAAGTTTTTCTTTCTTTTATATAATGAAAGGGCCGTGCTTATTAGAGGGGAGCATAGAGCAGGAGATTCAGGGAAGTCTGTACCTTCCAAGTAGCTCAGCCAATGGGGAAAAGGAAAAGGAGACACGGTGGGGAACTTAGAATAAGAAGGGGGCTGCATCTCCAGCAATTTGAGAGACCCCATGGGAAATGCCCATGGCCTTTATTTAAATAAAGTTACAGGACTCCTCTGTCTCCTCTTTGGACATAAACCTCCAGCACTGTGCATTAATTTTCCTGACACTTGGGAAATACGTTTATTTCAGAGTTGCACAAACCTGAGTGCTCCAAGCTATTCCACAAATGAAGCACACCAACTATCAAAAGTTTTTACTACTTATACAATTTAGCAAACTAAGGACTTAGTGTTCATTCGCTGCAAGTGACGAAGTTCCCTTATTAATTAGTCTTCTATCTTCGATCAACTAATGACTGCCTTGCTTCTCATGCTAATCAGTCAGCATGCTCAGTCTTTCTCTTCTTTTGGGTCGGGGGTTTTCTTGGGCGGTCACAACCAGCCCCTGCCAAAAACCACCTTTTATCCAGTCAAAGCTGAGTTTGCTGTATCGGTTTCTTCCTTCTCTTGGGGGTTCTGCTAGATGTATTTGTGGCCCATAAACGCTGCATTCTTCGTGTCCACTCAGTAGTCCATCCTTCTGTCCTGGCATTATTAACCTCCCCCGAGGTCTGAAGAATATCGGGCCCAAGACCTTAACAAGACAATGATACCGACAACACCTGGCCATCGCTTATCGCTCGCCTGTTACCCGCTATCTCCTCATAGATTAATCTCTTTTCCCACCGTTTCTTGAGAACATTGTTACACAGCTGGCGGTTCGCACCCCTGGCCGCCGGGCGGCCCCAGAGGCCGCGGCCGTGCCGGGCCCTGAGGCGGGGGAGCGGCGGCGCCTGCGCAGCGCTGCGGGCGGCGGAAGGCGCCGAGCCCCGGCCATGGCGCGGCGCGTCGTGAGGGGACTGCTGCTGCTGGAGGCGGCGGGGCTGCTCGGCGCCCTCCTGCTCTACCGCGCCATGGACCGCAGCCAAGGTGCGGCGGGGCTGCCGGGGGCCGCGCCCCGAGGGGGACCGGGGACGTGGGGTGGGAGGGGGAGGCTCCTCCGCGCGGGACCACGCTTTTGTAAGGAAGTCCTTCCGTGTGGGGTCGGGAGTTCGGCTGGGGTGAGTGCAGGCGCACAGGGATGGCTTCTTGGGCGAACCCCCTAGGATTTACCTCTGAAGAACGAGTCCTCCGAGGGGGCGCAGCACACGAGCACACCAGAACAGAGGATTCCTGCGCGGTTTTGTAGTAAGAGCCCCGGGCCAGATAAAGATCTAAAAGGCAGAGAGGCTGTCCGCAGACGAGGCAGGAATTGTTCAGTCCTGTTTCGGGCATCTGTTGAGCTCTTGAAGGGATGCCCCGGCCCGTCTGGGTCCCGCAGCCCCTGCGATGTGACATTTCCCAGGCTGAGGACAAACGCGGCTGGCAGGAGGCGGCCAGCGTCGTCTCCTGGATTATTTCAGTCCTTCATGTCTCTTACACTCACACCTCCGTGCCCACGTAACAGAGCACCTGTTATAACAAGCAAATGCACCAGTTTGGTTACTACAAGGAGGTTTGCTCCGCAGAGCAGCGGCCTTTGCATGCAGAGCTCTGCAGGGTGAAGCACTGGCCGGACAGATCTGTGTCCTTGCGGGAAAAGAGCCTGTCCTGCTGCCTGCAGGCCAGCTGCTACTTTGGCTGGGAAGAAAATAATCCACCCATTTCAGCAGAGGTGTGGTCTTTATACTATTTGCAAGCTGAGCTTCATCTACACATCAGTTTGCACTTCTTTTCCAGGATCCAGATGATGTCGGGCTGTTAAATTTCAGCCATCTTTGTATTTTTATTAGAAAATACATATAACAATAACATGGAGAAGATGTTTTCAGCCTATTATAACTTGGTGCTGGGTGCTCAGCTTTGTGATTTTTCCTTCTCTTTTGCAAATCTATATGCATTTGCACATTTTCTATAATTGCAGTTCCGTAAGGTGCAGTGAGCCAATCTGACGGCTCAGTGAACTCAGAGTGAGGCTTTTACTGCTTTCTTTGTGTTAGTACTAGAATGGTTAACATCTTTTTATGAGCTGCTGTAAATAATTAAAATAGCATAAATCTGTTGCGGTTTTATACTGGTTGTCAGACCAGCCCAAGGAACAATTCAGTGAACATCTAAATCTGCACAAGGAAACAAAGCAGTTTTCCCTGGTTTTATTTGCATGTCAGTCTATGAGAGGCCTGCAGCTTCCTGTGAATCTGTAGCTTGGACTTGGTTATCACAACTGTAAGGAAGCTCAGAAAACACTGTGATGATGGGGCTGTATATATGAGTAACCTGAAAAAATTCTCTGCAATTATTTTTTAAAATTACATTCCTATCACATTATTCAATGGTGGCTGTAACTAAAGAGCTCAAACTTCAGTGAAACAAACCTAGTTAGAAAAATAATGCATTTAATTATTCATCTTAATATATGCTTAATATATAACTGTGATTTATCTTTCTTGTCAGATTTCAGATACACAATGCAGAAGAGGTTTCCATCAATTCTGGAAGGTAGGTTTGTAGTCGCTGGCTTCAGAAGGATGGCTAAAGCTTCTGTTGCATCTTAATATATAAAACTGATCTTAGGATGGCTTAAAACTTTCCTCAGGAGACACTGCAGAAGTTTTTATTGCTAAGGCGTGGAGTGTGAGACTGTTGGATGGAGACCTCAGAGCTGGAGGGTTACACACTGAATAAAACTTAACTACAAAGGGGCTGCTTATCAGATATGTCTAACTTAAGAGCTGACATGGATTTTCCTATTTTTCAGTTTATTACAAATCCAATGAGTGGTCTGGAATTCAAGGCATAAGGGAGAATGACCAGATGACATGGTTAAGCAGCAAGAACTGAAGTAAGAAAGACATGTAGTTAAATAAAAAAATCTATTTAAGAATCATTATTTTTAAAATGTCCACATCAAGACATCCAGTTCATCGTCTTGATTTCTTGCCTTTGTACTTGTTTTTCAGCCCTCTGTGCCTGAACTGTTTCTTCCTTTTGATGATGCTTTTCACATCCCTGTTGTGAAGCCACTTGTCACGCTCTATTTCCCACTGGATCTGTTTGACATCTGTAGGAGGAAAGGTGAGAAATAAGGAGCTGATGGATACCTCTGACCATGATGTGGCATACAGATGAATCACGTAAAAGTTAAAACTTGACTACTGTATTTATAAAAGTTAATAAATATGCAAACTGCCTTTTTTTGTTGAGAAAGCTGTGGCTTTTTTCATTTCACAAAACAAACCATACCATCTCAGAGTTTTAGACATTGCTTTGTGTTTTACTAATGCTAGGCATATTTTCGTTAGGAGCAGTGTTTTTTGAGTGCTCCTAACTTTGTTCAAGTGACACCAGCAAGACTTGTAAAAAAGCTTTACAAAGCTTTATTCAACTAGCATATGTAATTCATTAGAATTATTTTGGGAAAACTACTTTCTACTTCACTGATACTGCAAGGAGACAGTCCATTAGGTAGGAAAGACAACAGTATCTCATGCCTTCCCTTCCCAAGGAATCAAGGACACTGTACCCGAGTGGAATGCACACAAATGCTTGACAAAGAGCATCCTGCCTGTTCCTATTTACAGTATTAAAGGGCCAACAACAGCCTCTCCCTCTTTTCTGAAGTCTTACTCACTCCACTACTCCCAGTTAATATTTAGCACTGGACATCTCTCGTCACCAGAGAAAACACATCTAACTGATGCTGAGCTACTGTCCCTGCTGTGTGGTTTCTGATCCTGTATTCCAGTTAAAAGTGGTTCATCTTTTCACCCACAGAACCTGAAGGGAAAGAAGTGATTTCAGCACTACAACAGCCTGCTACTTGCAGCATGTACTTACTCGCATTATCTCTGTTGGCCATGGCATTCATTCCAATATTGTCAAACTTAGACCCAGCATTTTCATCCAGCAGATAGCCAAACTTTAAAGAGAGAAATTTTAATATTGTTACAAAGCAACAAATAAAATGCTTGATCACTTTTTGTTAAGGACTGATCAAACTCACCTCTTCTGCAGATGCTAGTATACCAGCATCTTGGAGTTTTCTCTTCTTTCCTCGCCTGGATCCTTAAACAAAAAGTATTATGAGACAAACTTCAAGTTCCCGAAGACATTAAAACAAAGTTTCACCATGTTTTCAATTTTTAGCTTTTCTTAATGAGATCATCTGAATTAGCTATGTTGAAAATCTTTGTTTCCCCACTTGCCTTAAAAGAAAAGGAAAAAACAAGTTTCCAACCAAGAATTAAATACATGGATCTGTGCATCAGGTGTAACAGATCCACAAACCACCAGTACAACTCCATCCTTCTTCAAAATTCCTCCTTCCATTCTCATCTCTTCAACAGCAGATCGTTACTCTGAATTATGCTGGTTGGGGGACAACCTCCTTTTCATTTATGGTTTATTCAAATCTGAACCTGGATCCAAAATGTGATGATCTACTGTAGTAAACCCCTCCATTCCAAAGGTTTTTGGACTATTTTATGTATTAAGCTTTCATGTCGGTGTTTTCTTACCTTCCAGTGATCCCGCAAAATTCAGATCTTTCTTTTTCTTGCCCTTTTTACTGACAGATTTCAGCTGCTCATCATTGTTTGAGTCTGATAGAAAAAAAACCCAAATACATCAGTCTCCAATTTTCACACCATGTACATGTCTATAAAGTGCAGCAGAGACTAAAATTCCTTTTTTGGCATATTTGTCATAATGGTGCAAGTCTTTAAAAGGCAGTGCACACAAGCAAATCTAGTATTTCCTCAAGCTGGACAATTAAAAATTGGCCTGTGGTGTGCTGTTCTTTATGTTATTTCCACAGCACCAGAAGGGAATGGTACTATGATATATAAAATACAAAAGCTAAAAGCAGGTGTTAGGTAAACTTCGAATGCCTGGGTAGTAAGTTTGGTGAAATGATAATCTCATGAAAGATTGTGTTAACAACTGTATGAACAGTTTACCTCCTCTACCCTCAGTAATCTTCCTGTGACCTTTAGTTGTTCATTGAAATACTCCATTAATCTCTGCTTTTCCACCCACATGCACTGTATTCTGTGTAAACTGTGCTATTCAGGTGAAAAAATAAAACCATGCATGTACAAGAATCAGTTACTATACAGTGGTAATAAAAACTTGAGTGCCTAGCTATATTGCAAGAGTAAGCTGTTACTTGTGAGACAGCCACTTCATTAAAAGTTAATTCATCTAAAAAAAAAAAAAGCATTAACTATGTCTAAAGAAATACAAAAATTATCAATTACCAGATTTTTTTATTTTTCTCCTTGAGCTCTTTTAATATTTCTGCCTACTGAAGCCAATTATTTGTGTATAAAACTGCTGTTGTTATGCCAATTTTCAGAATGAAAGAAACATGTCTCATTTGGAAGTTTTTGTACCTAGATGCCCAATTCCCACTCTCACCTAGGAGATTATGCCAGGAAAGGCTTCTTTTGAGACTTCATTGTACAGAAGAATTGTCATTTCTTTGCTTAAAAGCCAAACTTTCCACCTAGACAACTAAACTGGAATTTGCATACGTAATTACATATTAGATAACCTATTTTTAAAGCTTCTTGTTTTTTGGAAATAAATTACACTTTACCTAGGTCGTTATCATCTTCAGACACATCCATAAATACACCTCCCTCTTCATCCATATCATCTTCAAAGTCTTCCTCCATACTTCCTAAGGAGACTTCCTCATCATCCAGATCGCTGAAGTCGTCTTCATCATCAGAATCGTCCCAGTCAGCACCAGATCCCTCACCACCTTGGCCTTTCTTGCCGCCTTTGGATTTTTTTTTTATATTACTAAAAGAAGATGTAACAAGCTTAGCACTTCATCTGGAAAAATACTGTTTGCATCTAGATGACATCTATCTACTGGCAAACACTACATTAGGAAAGTTCAACATCATTGCAACTACTGCAAATGTAGGCCGCAACCTAAAATACATGTATTGCACACTCAGATATGTTTTCAACATTAGTATAGGCAGTTGTATTGTAAAAGTCAACCATTTTTAAGAAGTTCTGGAGAGAATCCTATTCTGAAATTTGCAGAAATGACAGCTTCAGTATTTTATCTCCTCTGTGTGCTTGCTCCTTTTCAGAAAGTCTTTTCTGCTCTAATAAACACCAGCCAAGATCACAAAAATTTTTCAGGTTTCACTAGGGGATTACTTTGATTCTGCTGCTGCCTCAAGGGAAAAAGTCTCTGTGCAAATTCGAACACTGCTTTATAGACACTTTGAGTAAAACAGAAGCTACTTCATAATCTACAATTAGACTCGATGAACCCAAAGGTCCTTTCCCACCTAAATGATGCTATTGATGAATTTATGATTAATGAAAGTGCTGACTTCAGGAGAACTGAGCTCTGTGAGTCTGGATCTCACAAAGTTAATTAACTGTGTTAGGCCCAGTTACAACTGGTCCTTATGGCAGCAGTGCCATTAGGCCTCATTCTGCTTCCTTTTGTACTTGTTAATTCTCAAATAGAAACCCAAGACAACAAAAAACAAGATTTTACACTGCTTGCTGGGTCACTCCATTGTATACAATAAACAATTAATTAATTCCTTAAGATAATCCAAAACCACAGGTCTCATTTAAGAGAGTAAACATCCATGTATACACCCCAAGGGACATGCAGAAAACCTGCATTACTCAGTGTAAAACTCATACTGCCTTTTTTGCATGGTGATATTCTGAGTAGTTCTGAAAAAGGTCTGTCTAGTGTCACAAAGTAAAACTCTCTGTAGATGTTAAAACAAGAAGAGTAATAACTAATCTGAAGTCTTACCCAGCAAAATCAAGGTCATCCTGGCCAATAGCAGCATTATCAGCAGCTTCAAAAGTATCTAGGGAGAAAGAAAAATGTTATTACTATAAAGAAATATGCAAACCATTGCATTCAGCAAGTACATACACCTGTTGGAGCAAGTCCAGAGGAGGGCCACAAAGACGACCAGAGAGCTGGAGCACCTCTCCTAGCACTCAAGTTGCTCAGCCTGGAAAAGAGGAGGCTTCAGGGTGACCTTATTACCAGTACCTAAAGGATGCTACAAGAGAGCTGGAGAGGGATTTTTTCCAAGGGTATGTAGTGACAGGACAAGGGGAAATGGCTTCAAACTGAAACAGAGTTTAGATTATATTAGGAAAAAATTCTTTACTGTGAGGGTGCTGAGACACTGGAACAGGTTGCCCAGAGAAGCTGAGGATGCCCCATCCCTCAAAGTGTTCAAGGTCAGGCTGGATGGAGCTCTGAGCAACCTGGTCCAGTGGAAGGTGTCCCTGCCCATGGCAAGAGGCATGGAATAAGATGACCTTTAAGGTCCCTTCCAACCCAAGCTATTCTATGATTCTAGCATTGCAAAATACCTAGTTGTCAGATATAAGGTCATTGGTTTAAGCTTCTGAATTTATGAAGCAAATTCTCATTAGAGATACTAACCATAAAAGACAAATGCAATTAGTAACAGATTCTTGTTGTAACTAAGACCACATTAATTGAGTCACCAAGAACCCTGGTAAAAGAATGTAGAATTCTCTCAAAATACTGTACAAAACAGTTATAGAGAATTAACCAGATTTTTAAAAATACATATAAGTAGAATTTGAAATAATAAAATAATGCACATTTTCTGGTACACTAACACATTTAAATTCTGGAATAAATCATACACTAATTCCAAAGCAAAGGACATGCTACAGGAAGAGCTAAGGCTACTGCAGAAGTTTGCCAGTGACCTTACTGAACTCATAACCTCATGAAGGACGTTAGAAACAATGAGAGAAACTGTATGCAAGAAAAAATAGAGGCAAATGTTACATGCTTCTAGAAAAAGTTACTCAGACTAGGAAAAGAACAAAAGGGCATGAACTGCCACTCACTAGTCTAAGTTCAAAATCAGACAATTTCCAGCCACTTAAACAAGCTGACTACTGCAGTGGTGGGAGCAAGGCCTCTTCTACAAACAGCCACACAGCTGGCTCACTCAGCAGATAGCAGGAACTGCTGTCTGCAGGAAAAAGAACAAAGAACAACTGGAAAGCCAGTTTCCTCCCACTCCCATATTCCTCTATCTGGTTCTTTTACACAACATGAACTATGAAAAGGATAAATGAGGAATTTGAAAAATCTGGGAATACTGGGATAGTTACTGCAAGGAAGAACACAGCCTTACCTAATGCTCTTTCAAATTCATCATCATCCACATCTTCCACACTTTCTTCATCATCCAGACGCTTTTGTTTCTCTCTCTTCTTATCAAACTTCGAATAAAATCTGAAATAATATATTGCTCTCAGACACAAAAGTATAGGGGATGCTCTTTATGACTTTTTAAATTAAAAACCTGAAAATTGTTTCCCATGTATGTTGCCAATTGAAAACTGTAATTGATGGTTTCACACACACCTAAAATCAAGAGATTTGTACTTTGTTTTTCAAAAAATCAGTCACTATTGTAATATTTAAAACACTGAAACTTCACTGGCCAAAGGTGACAGAAGTTATTTTTAATGCAATGAAATCATGAAAGAGCATAACAAAGATGCAAAAATCTGCCTTAAACTGAGAAGGAAAAAAGGATTAAATTCAACTTGAACATAATTTGAAAAAAAATAAGTTTTATTACATTTTCTCCCATAGCCCTCTTCTTTTGGGTCTCAGTTTTATCTTCTGTCAACCATTTTCACCTTCATTTCATGTTAAAGAACCACCAAACAGAGAAGGCAATTTTGACCACAAACAAAAGAGTACTTTGTACAGAAGACTTTAAATGTGTAATCACAGTTTCAGGCATCTTCAATGTAACAATACTGCTAACTTTTCACACAGGGGCATGTTTTTAAGATACTTTTCTTTAATCTTGAAACTAACACTACTGTTTTACTTATTAGTAGCATATTCCTTAATATTATAGTATCAATTAATTTATAATAAATGCAGTTAATTCAAATAATAATTTCCTAAGGGGACACAGGTAGTCAGTATTTTGATCTAATAAAAACAAATCTTTGCCAAATGCATATCACTTCAATTTTAGTACTAAAACTGCATTTTTATATCATAATCTCAAAGGAAATTCAAAGAAACAGAAAAAAAAAATAAGTAATAAAAAGCTAAACACTCTGAAAAGTAGCTCCTCTAACCTTGTTTTGCGTTGTTCCATTCTCATAAGCTTTGATGCTAATAACAAAAGCTATATTCCAGTTTTCATTATGTACACCTCTAATGCCTAAGAACTACAACCTACAAGATATTCGTTATCCATTACTTAAGGCTTCTCTATCATGTCAGCTTACTTAATTTATTTAAACTACAAGCCCCAATTGCCTTTGTTCATAGGTGATATTCTTTCCTAAGCACTTTTAACAAATGTTAAAATTATGTCCAAGAAAAGCACTATCACTCAAATGAATCAAAATTTGCAAACACTTGAAATACCAGAGAATATTTACAAAATGCAGTGAGTCTTAATGGCATTGCATTAAAAAAAACAACACTTAAAATCAGCATTCACAAGTATTCCACTACCTGTGAAAGAAAACTTCATCCACTGGGATTTTGCTTTCATCTTTGGTCCGGAATTCCTTACTGTTGACTGCAAAACCAAAAGAAGAACTGATTTTACCCCAAATTGTAATGCTGGTTATTCTTTCCAGAGGTTAAGCAACACACACACAGAGAAGCAGGGCGTCCTCCATTCAATAATGGGGAGCTTATTTGAAAACCTCTTCACACTAACACAGTGCATATACTGTACTCCAGTGTGCAGTATGGAAAAGACCCTATGGAAAACCTCAAGTGGCACATCCCTAATGAGGTTCTCAGTTATGTATCAGCAAGGAAGGGGGATGCAATCATCTACAGCAGGAATACATTTAAAACAGTAACAGGAAAGAAAATAGGGAGTAAGATGAACTTGCTGTCATGCACTAAAACACTGTCATTACTTCCACCCCGCATTCCCTGGCAGTAGAAATGTTTGTCAGGAGCTGCAGTGCAGGACCATGTGCCAGCTGAGCACATTGAGGAAAGGATCAAGCTTCATCCTGCCTCCATTTCTGAGGAATTCAGGCCAAATATGGCACTGCAACAGCAGATCAACTAGGGTAATGACCAGGTTCCCTGTGGAAGAGCTTTTTACCCTCTCACATTCCCCTTTCCTCCTCATCAGAAGTAAATCAAAAGAAAAAAGGCTACAGATTATCTCAGTGGGCACAGATTATAATAATTTCTAAGTGACATGGGTCTAAGTTTCTGAAACCAGACCAGCACACTCACAGGACTCTTCAAATGAATAGTAGAAGGTACCAGAGGATTTGCAATCTCAGTTTCCTATGCCTCAGCAGAGGTCAGCTACATGAAACAAATGCAGACTTTTGGAGCCATATTAATATATCCATATTTTTGTATATCATGTTCATTTGTAAAACACTTGAATTACCCAAATTCTGTCCTAAATCCTCAGTCTGCTCTTCAACTCAGAATAAACTAAAGAGTGTGACAAAGTGTATATGCTAAAATTTCTATTTTAATCTTTACCAGCTGTAAGACTAGCCATAAAAGTACATCAGTACTTAATAATCTGCATAACTAAAACTTCTTTGCAACACAACAGATCCAAAGCTGGTGGAAAAGCACATCCCTGGGAATGCTACAGAGACTCTGCCACAGAAGATGGTATCTCTTCTGTCTTTAAGCAGCATGTTTTATTGATAGTTTGCTCTGTTTTTTTAACTGCTGGTTCTTACACCAAATCCTATTCTGGATTGCTGGAAACAGTGGGACTGGATAAAAGGCAGTTTATTTCTGGAGGCAGGAAGACTCTTAGCAAAATAACCGTGCCAAAGATACCTTACACTCATCCTAACAGCTGCAGCTGTGGCATTGTATGGAGTAATCCATATCATTTAATGAAAGAACTTTATGTGATTTAAATAATTATATACATCCATTTTTCTGGTATTTTAAGTCACTTTTCAATCATAATAAACAGAATAAAAATGGCTATAGAATAACTGACTTTCTCTACATTTTTTCTTCATATGATTCAATAGATCCAAAGTTCCATTTGTGCAGATTCCATATATCCTTACAAGATGAGGTCTAATGCTGAACATTAGGCAGGACCACTGCATTCCTGATGGATGACACCTTCTTTTATTGCTAAGACAAACAGCATAGACAGTGCAGATGAAACATCTACATCAACCAACCAAGGATTTTTCAGTCATCATAATCTTAACTGACTTACGGGGCTGACTTACCTGCAAGATTCTGCATAACCTTCATAAACTGCTTCTTCTTCGGCTGCATTACCACACTGCTGGTGTTTTCTGTATCAAATATAAATCAGAGAAGAATTTTTATTTTATTACTTTTATTTTATGTTTAGGAATGGTTAACAGACCCGTGGGTCTACTATTATTATTATTATAATTGTAATAAAATAATTTATTTTATGTTAGGACTGTCTGATAGACTAGTGGGTTGTACTGCCATCCATAATGACATCAAGAGGCTGGAGAAATGGGCTGACAGAAACTTCCTGCAGTTTAACAAGGGGAAGGACAAAGTCCTGCACTGAAGGAGGAACAACCCCATGCACCAGTATACACTGAGGGCTGCCCAGCTGGAAAGCAGCTTGGCTAAGAAAACCCTGGTAGCGCTGGTGGACACCCAGCTGACCAGAAACCAATACTGTGTCCCTGCAGCAAAGAAGGCTGATGGTTTTCCTGGCACTTGTCAAACCACACTTGGAGCTCTGTACCCAGGTTTGGGCTCTCCAGTATAAGGCAGACATGGGCATACTGGAGAGAATCAAGTGATGGGTCACTAAGCTGATGAAAGAGACTCCACCTGAATATCTGGAAACACATTTTCACTGAGGGCAACTGTGCACTGGCACAGGTTGCACAGAGAGGCAGAGGAGACTCTTGGAGACATTCCAAAGCTATCTGGAAAGTCTGCTCTAGGTGTCTCTGCTGGAACCCATGACTTCAGAGGGCCCCTCTAGCCTCAACCATTCTGTAGTGTTTACATCTCCCTATCCCTTGCTTATTCCTGCCAGGTGCACAGCTCTGCACTGTGGCTGTGAGGGGCAGCAGGATGTGACTGTCAGCTGGCTCCTGGTTGCAGACATCTCTCTTGCAGCCCTGAAGACTGATTGCACTCCTCTTCCACCACATGCATCTCAAATACTTGACAAGGCCAATCTGAGAGAATGAGAATTTGGTCAGCACCTATAACCAAGATCACACGGTAGATCACAGAGAAGTGCCTACCTTTGCCTTTGCTGAGTTTGGGATTTCTGTACACAAAGCGATCCAAGAACCTCATTAATGTGAAATCCTGCAAGGGGTCACCGGAGTACTGAATGTGATTTCCCTGAAAGGAAAAAGCCAAAAACCATTAAGTTCTTCATTTTAGAAAGATACCATCTAAACACAAAGGACTCAATCAGCCCAAGAACAACATTAAAACATACTTTAAAAAGATAAAGACTTGAAGATACTATACCACATAACCCTGACCAGGTTCTTCTTCTTGCAATTTCGCTAATTTCTTAACTAAGCCACACCTCCTTTGCTTTGTTTCAGTGATAAAGTGCCTTGCAATCTACCATGCTGTTAATCTACCAGCAGTCAATACTCAACATCATTTCAATACCATATACTCAAATGAAAAACAAACCTTTTAAATACATATTTGTGAAAGTTTGAGTGGTTTTGGCACGGTACCACAACAGTATTTTAAAAACAATTTATTCCTGTAGTAGGGTTCCCCATATTTAAAAAAAAAACAAAAGGATACAAAAGAACTCTAATAAAGCTTTAAGAATCATATAGTATATACATTTCTACAAAAATAAAACTTTTGTGAGCAGTCTCCTTTACATATAACATTGTAATTCCATGAAAAGATTGACATTTGAGAACATGACAGAGTTCTGCAGAGCTGCTAGTTACCCACAAAGTGCAAGGAGACTTTATAATGTATTTTTTCAAATGGCAAAAGACACCTAATGTAAAATATCAACCTTCAAAGCAACAAGCTAGCAAAAGCACTTACTTCTAGAATTGTTTTTGCAAACAGGGCCACAGACGGATGAAAATGTTCAGAAAGCTGAAAAACATAAGTCATTAATTTATTTCTAATTTAAAAATATGTTGTAAGACCACTCTGTGGCTTATCAAATAACAGACATAAATATAGTAGTGCAAGCACTTTAACAACTGAAGAACTTCAAGTTCTGATCTTTTATTTGCATTAAATACATTTCACTTATCATTTTATTTAACACTAAAAGCTTTTGATCCAAAGCTAAGATCCAATAGTCAAAAAATGTTATAATTGTCCAAATCTCCACTTTAAAAATTCCTATTCCCTTCTCAAGAATATCAGTATTGTATGGAACATATACAAGCTTAAAGCTGAACAAAGTGTTAGCTTTTACATTTTTGTTGTTACTCAAGTAGCTACTTCCAGAATAACCAAGTTCCTTTTCCTTTCTGTGCACAAGGGCCACAAATATAAACAAAGTAACAGTCCTACCTTCTTCAGTTCCCAAAGGCTTGTACTTTCAGCACCACAGTATAAAGGACTCCGGTGCATAGGATCATAGGAAACTCCACTCTTCCTGCCTGAGGGGTGGAGGGGAGCAAAACAAATTTTCTCAGGCAACTTTACAAGAGTTTTACTTTCATTTCCCCACAATGGTAATGCTGCCCATCACTCCCAGCTGGACAGGCCAGGGGTTCATCTGGCAGCAGGAAAAGGCTGTATTCAGCTGCCCTTCACACTGTATGATCAGGTGCACAGGCTGAGCTCCTGCCTGTTTCCAAGGAAGGCCCTGAAAAGCCCTGGCCTGTTCCAGAAGCCTTAAGGGAGGAGTGAAACGGCACAAGTTCAAAGCTGGACAAACTGTTCTAGCATGCTTCACAAGCCAGAGAGCAGCTACACATCCTAACCTTGGCTACACTGCTCAGGTGTTTGAACATGGAAGCAAAGAATTCCAAGCCTGTTTACAGCTAAGGCACAAATGATGTGTTTATTACAAACTGCATCAAGTGAAATACACTAGTTACAGAGTCTTTCCATCACTGCTGAGGTAACAGATAAACTGTTGTGACTGGGTGCTTTCAACCAAACTTCAATTCAAAAACTAAAATAATGTTTTAATCACTTCATCTTACAACAACTCTTGATCAATGTGCCCCTGTTATGGACTCTTAGCTGTTAAATTATATATTTTCTTGCTGATTTACCTCCCATATTCAGATGATGCACCCAAGAGGCTGATGAATTTGAATTGTTTGTTTTAGCAGAACTTTCCACTGTACTTCTCTTTTCATCTTCTACTTCTTTGTCAGCATCCACAAATTTTTCATCCTCTTCAGCCTCTTCTTGATCCTTAAAGCATTCTTCATCATCTGACTCCTAAAAACCAAAAAACATTAGCAAACAGCTTTTCCTTTCCAGATTTAATCTGACTTATTAGAAAAAATGCACATAAAGTTCTTGAGCTTTATAAAACTCTGAACAAATTAGTTAATGTTTAAGAAATGCAGATTTTTGACCTTGATATAGCACTTAAAATTGAACTTTACTGCTTGGAACACACAACTATAATGGTCCCTTGCCACCTCAAGAAACATTTTAGCAAAAGGTTAGTAATAAACAGGTTAGGAAAAGGTGCTTATGAAAACGGCTCTTACTGAAAAAGCAATGAGACAAAGAAATCATACCACGTGATCCTGTAACTGGCCCCTTAACTCTGGTTTTACTTTCAGAAGCTCAGACAGAAGGTACAGGGTTCCACAAATGAAGGGTGGCATTTGTCCACAAGTGACTTGAAGGAGCCTCTTCACAAAGGCCTTCACGCGCCGCAGCACAACATCTGCCTTCAGAGACTTATAGACAAGATTTAGGAACATGGATGGCTTTGAGCACGTTGCTAAAGCAGGATCTAGAAGCTTCCTGTAGGACACATAGGAGAAATGTTGCTGATTGTCACAATGCACACAGAAGAACAACAAACATCAAACATCTACATTTTTCAAAGCACCATCTAAAAAACTAGTGACAGTTTGCTCCTCAGTACTCAAAAATATTAAGATCACTTCTGAACTGAAAAGAGCTGTGCCATATTTCTGGATATATATGAGACACTGAAGATTTTTTAAAAATTAAAAACTGCTTCAGTCAACAAAATATTGCAAGAAAATAAAAGGAAACAGTTCAACTGAAAACAGTTTCAAAATTTGAGAAATTCAGCGTTAAGAAACTAATCTGATTTGTTCACGATTAAAAAAACAGAAAGCAATTGGTTAAAAAGAAGCACACACAATCACAATCAGATAAGACATTTCTAACAGCAAGTTCATTTTCTATTCCAATTTTCTTTCAGGCTGCCAGGCACAGTAAGGCTCTTAAGTACACTGCATGTTCTCAGGGAACCTGAATTCCCTTTTTAAAAAAATCAGTAACTCCCCCTTGGTCATCTAAACGGAAGCCTGTAAGGATTCTATAAAGAGTCTAAATAATCAATTGGGACAAGAAAAAAAAGCAGTATTTTTATAACACAAGGCTTTCCAGCTACACAAATTAAATTATCTAAATAAAATTAAGATAATACTCCTCCTCCTCAAAATAAGGGGGAAAAAAAGGAAACAAGATTTTTAAGCTATTTTCAGACATAATTTACAGGCCTAATTACTTTACAGGCTAGTACCTGTAAAGGTGATTTTAGAAGAAATAGTTATCAATTAGTTTCAAATAACATCTGGAAGTAAAGCAAGCCACCACAAGCACAGCAAAGGATGAAATGCACATGTGTTCTCAGGACCTATGACTGTCTTTTGTTTTTATCCTCGTGTTAAATCAAAGAAATCACATGCATTTTCTTCCAGCTCCTACAAAACATCAGAAATTGTGGCCAATGAAACACAAAACTAGCAACATCTTAAAAGCAAAGTGTTTCTATAACTTTAAATTAATGGTGACTACCTCTTAAGATGAAATTTATATAAAAATGCAAACCTGCCACTTACTTGTAAAGCGCTGCATAGTACCTGTCCGACACAGTCTGCTGAGAGTCCATCACTTGGAACAGCAACATCAGGGCCTGGACACTGGTACTGAAGTTCACAAGATGCAGAACTTTGAACAAGGTGTTCATCTGCTCTTTCACTTTCTCATCACCGGTCTCAGCATAAGGGTAAGCTCTGTTCACCCCGCAAAGAAGAGCACTGAGCATTTTGGATTCAACATCTTTTTTCTTAATACAGTTCCGGAAAAAGCAGAAGTACAAAGTTATCAGCTTGTTGGCCAATGCACTCTCCTCATGACTGAGGACTATCTGATTTAGAAAGCAGATAGCATAATATTGAGTTTTCACATTGATGTTGGAGCGGTACAGAAGCCTCTCCACCTCGTTGCACACTACTCCCTTCATATTTGGGTGCTTGTGAAGTAACGTCTCTAAAAGATACGAGGCTTTGGTGGCAATCTTGTTCTGAGGGTCACCCAGTTTATTCACCAGCAGAACCAGCAGAGCTTTCTCCTGCTCGGGCTTGTTACAGAGCAGCTCGTGGGAAACTGCCAGAGCTCGGGATTTCGGGGCTGTCAGACAATCATGGCTCATTGTCTCCAAGGCCTGCACGAACTCTGCTATCTGCAGCTTCAGCTGATGCTCGAAGTACCAGAGTATCAGCCGCCTGTCTCTGGAGTCCTTGTTGCCACTGGACATCTGCATTATGTTGTTAAGCGGTCGCTGAGAGAAAGAGTGCAATTTTCGATTGTCTGGCAAGATATCTGTAATGAGAAGCTCCTTGAAAGTATCCAAAGCCATAAGGCTCTGCTGCCTGCTGCCCTTTTTCTTTACGAGGTTTATCAAGTTCTCAACAAATTGGAGACTGTGGACAGCACTGTCCTGGATGAGAAGGGTCATTGCTGCCATCCTGTCAGCCAAGGTACCCGAGGACACAACAGTTTTAATCCACGCCGAAGAGGCCCCCTTCTGATAGTCTGTCTTATTCTTAAACAGGTCTGTCTCATGTTCATACAGCTTCTGGGCCAGGGCCTTATACTTGGAAAGAAGTGTCTGATTCTGGGGCTCTGGAGAGAATTCGCTGGTGTATTCTAGATCATACCACTTGCCCCCCGGTTTGATCAGGATTGATTGCCTAGCATGAAATTCAAAATCTTCTTCCAGCTTTTCTTTCTTTGAAGGTTGCTGGCCCTGATCACCACCAGCCTGCTTCTTTTTGCTGTCTTTCACACTGCTTGCCTTTTCCTTTCCTTTTTTTTCTTTTTTCCCCTCCAGTGAAGGATGATTTGTTTCCTTCTTGGTTTTCTCTTTCTTTGGAGGCTTCTCTTTCTCCTTGCTGCCACCGTCATCCTCATCCCCCTCCACCACCAGGCAGCTCTTTGCATACTTGCTGAGCCCCAGAGAGCTGACGAACGCTTCCAGCTCCCCTTCCTTCAGGTCATCGATGGTGTCCTTCTTGCCGCCGTCCACCATCTCGCCCTTCTCGTCCACGGCACACAGCATGAGGTAATCTTGCTGCGGAGACAGGGCACAGCTGTCACGGGCCGACCTGGTGCCAGGTTTGCCAAGACTCCCAAGGGCTCCCCACTGAATCCCCGAATGGTTTGGGTTGGGAGGGACCTTAAGGACCATCCAGTCCTGCCATGGGCAGGGACACCTTCCCCTAGACCAGCTTGCTCAGAGTCTCAAGCAGCTTGGCCTTGGGCATCTCCAGGGATGGGGCATCCACAAGTTCTGTGGGCAACCCGTGCCAGTGCCTCACCACCCCCTGAGCAAAGAGCTTGTTCCCGGCATCCGCGTGGGACCCCGCACCCAAGGGCCCGTCCCGGGATGGGGATCCCGGCCGCCACGTGCTCCCGCTCCCTCACCTTGGTGCCGCCGAGGCGCAGCACCTCGTCCAGCGTGAACTCTCCCGCATCTCCGTCCTCTGCTTCTTCATCACCGTCGTCGTCGCCCTCTTCCTCGCCGCTGTCGCCGCCCGCCTTCCCGCGGCGCGGCAGGCCGAAGTCCCAGAGCGCCGCCGCCATGGCCGCCCGCCGGAAGGGCTCCCGCGCACCGCGTGACGCGCGTCCGCCCGTGCCGCGGCCCCGGGCCGGGAGCGGCAGGAGCAGCGGGAGCCGCCGCTGCCATGGTGCTGCCGCTCCGTGCGCTCCTGGCGGGCTGCCGGCGGCTCCCCCGACCCGCTGCCCGCGGTGACCGCCGCCTCTGCCCGCTTTCCCTCCCGCCCCGCTGGGCCCCTCTCTCCGCTCCTCTCCCCGCAGCCCCGGCGGCGCGGCTCTGCTCGGGCGAGGCGAAGGCGGCCAGCGGGGACGGGGACGGGGACAGGGCGATGCTGCGGCACCTGGCGCGCAAGCTGCGGGCCAGCGGGCCGGTCACGGTGGCCGAGTACATGCGGGAGGCGCTCACCAACCCCGGGCAGGTGCGGGGCCGGGCCGGGCCGGGGGGGCTGAGCCCCGGGCCCCGCTCTCCGCCCTTACCCCCGGCCCGGTGCCGCTTCCCCCTCGCAGGGTTACTACACGCGTCGCGGCGGCGTCGGCGAGAGCGGGGACTTCATCACTTCGCCCGAAATAAGTCAGGTGTTCGGAGAGGTAACGCACTCCCTTGAGCCTTAAGTTATTTGTTTTACTTCAACCACGCGGGCCTGGCTGGAATCCTGGTGGGCAACAAGCTATCCACGAGCCAGCAGTGTGTCCTTGTGGCCAAGGAGCCCAATGGAATCCTGGAGTGCATTAGGAAGGGCACTGCCAGCAGGTCAACAGAGGTGACTCTGCCCCTCTGCCCAGCCCTGGTGAGGCACATCTGGAGTGCTGAGTCCAGATGTGGATGACTCCTCAGGACAA
>PYHW01010314.1:2718947-2785576 GCA_013186435.1 Turdus rufiventris
CATGTCTGTGAGTATCTGCAGGGAGGTGCCAGGAGGATGGAGCCAGGCTCTGCTCAGTGGGGTCAAGCAACAGGACAGGAGGCAATGGACAGAAACTGATGCACAGGAAGCTCCACCTGAACATGAGGAAGAACTTCACTGTGCACTGGCACTCAGATTGCCCAGTGAGGTTGTGGAGTTTCCCTCACTGGAGACATTCAGGAACCATCTGGACACAATCCTGTGGTGTGTGTGCTCTAGGATAACCCTGCTTCTGCAGGGAGGGTGGTCCAGATGGCCCAATGTGGTCCCTTCCAATTTCCATCCCAACTGATTTCCAAACCAATGTTCAGATACCTTAGCAATGTTATAATACAATGATAGCAATGATAAGGTTCAACTTATTTCCCAAGAGAAAAATTGGTTTTGTTTTTCTGAAAGTCCTGTGTCTGAAACACCATCTGTGCGTAGTAACACACTTTCATACAAAACTTGCTTATAAATAAAACTAGTTACGGTGATTTTTCCAGTGTGAAAAATCTCCTCAGAAATAATCTCCAGAGTTTGGTCTGGCTCATTCTGGTTTGTGTATTGCTTCCAGAAGTGAAGAGTGGCTAAATCCTTTTCTCAGTGATGCTTTGGGCAATACATTGTCAGGAAGAACAGTTGTCCAAAGGCACCTAGGCAGTGACCTGTATTTGAGCCTTAAGTTAAAGCTCTTACTCCATCCAGAACAGACTCCCCACATTTACTGATGGAGAGTTGTTTCTGCTGGGCTGACAGCAATCAATGACCAATTTTAATACTTAAAGACCAGAATGTGATGGTATGTATCATAATTCTTCTTAACTTTAAAATATCGAGACAGAATGTTGCCATGTTACCTTAGGTATTGTCAGACAAATGGCAGGTATTATTTTCCACAAGGGCTGGAGTTATTCCTGTAACCCTGTGTGTTGTTTCTCCCTGACAGTTAATAGGAATATGGTACATTAGCGAATGGATGGCCATGGGCAAACCCAGCACCTTCCAGCTGGTGGAGCTGGGCCCAGGGAGGGGCACCCTCACTGAGGATATACTGCGGGTAGGTGAAAACTATTCATGTTCTTTGTTTCTAGCTGTATCCCATAGCTACAGTGAAAGCTGAAGGGAAAATGTTCTGCTGTCAGGGTTTACCCTTCTCTAGTAGCCAAATCACTTCAGGCAGCTCAGACTATAATTAGAATAGATGAGTTTCTGGGACCAGGGCTCTCAGATGGAAGCAGGACAGCGGCCAGAGGAGCTGCTACTATTCTTCCAAACTAGCATTTCATGTTGTTATTCTTACAGCCCTGTAATGTGTAGCCAACTTTTTTGAAGTGTAGCAGCTTTTTTTAAGATTTTTGAAGAAACTCACACTTCCTACTGAAGGAAGAAAATGCTGTCTCTCTCACTGAGATTGTTTTGTTAGAGAAAGCCAACTAAAATCTTCTATCTTGAATAATTAGTAGTGAATAGTAAATAGTGAGAAGAAAGATTAAAACTTAAACCTTTAATGTACACAGCACAAAACTGTGCCTAATAGAATTCATCTGCCTTTATAGGTCTTCAAGCAGCTCGCCTCTGTTCTTAGTAAATGTGATATCTCTGTTCATCTGGTAGAAGTGAGCCCCAAACTCAGCGAGATCCAAGCAGTGATGCTGACAGGAGGGAAGGTGCAGCCAAACCCTGAAGATGAGTCTGCTTACATGAAAGGCATTAGCAAGACTGGAATTCCCATATTTTGGTACAGAGACATTCAAGATGTGCCACCAGGTAAGGAGCTTGAATGCCTCGTTAAAGGGATGCAGCCTTTCCTTCACTGACAGCTTCTGATAGCAGAGGGCATCTCTGCTAGCCTTCACACTGGACAGAAAAATAGTTACATACATGGTTGTTCTTCCTTGTATGAGTCTGAGGCAGAATCTTGGTTCATCACTGCTACCTATTCTGTCTTCATTTGGGGATAGCTAACCAATTTTCTATATTCTGATTTTTTTCTTTTCATGGGAAAAAAAAAAAAAACAAAACAAAAACAAACAAACAAAAAAATGAAAAAAACCCCTTTACTGGCTTTGCCTGAATGTCCTTTCACAAGACCATGATCTAAAATTCATGGACTGGGAGCTAGAGCTAGCTGTTAAAATTGTATCTTTAATGTGTGCAAGCTGGAAGTAATTATATTTTTTTCACAACCACATTAACTACCTTAATTCATTAAAAATCATAAAAAATATTTTAAACTGGAAGCTGCTCTGGAAGCATTAATAATTTAATGTATTATTTTTTACCTTCCCACAGGTTACAGCTTTTACTTAGCACATGAGTTCTTTGATGCCCTGCCAATACATAAGTTTCAGGTATAGCAAGGTTATTATTGTAATTGTGACTATCTGCTTAAACACCTTTTCTCTTTGAGGAAGAAAAGAATTAAGGTGTAAAACTCAACACGTGCCCTGTCTCTGGTGAAAAAATAATTCTAACTGAATTTGGACAAATAAGGCTTAATTCAGCTGATAACTGTAAAGTTAATAATTATTCTTGAATGGAAAAACTTGAAGAAATCTAAGGATTTCTTTCTGCTGAGATAACTCCCAAAGTTTTGGCTTTTTTTTTTTTATTTCTTATGCTATGTTAATGCAGCTTTTAATTTCCACATGATTTTCTGTAATACTACAAACAAAAGACTGAAGAGCTTTCATTTGAGTAGTAATGACAGCAGCAAAATACAGGCTAGTTATGATTGAGAAGTGGCTAATTTATGAAAATCACCAGTAGAACAAAATCTTTTGTTTTGATAAATTAAATGTTGCACTGTCAATAGAAGAGGCAGCATCATTCCTTTTAAGTATAATTAAACCTGTATTTGTTGGCTCTGCAGATGAGCCTCCACCACAGGCTTTTTCTAAGGCAGTTACTGGAATTAAATAGTAATGAGTAATAGCTGTTAATAATGTATTTTTCCTAAAACCTTTGTGAAAAGGCTTGACATACTAGTTCAGTCAAATGAACAAGATACTGTGGTACCTGCTGGAGTGTAAAACAGGTACTTTGTGCTCGTTGAACAGCGAACAGAGAAAGGCTGGCGTGAGGTGTTGGTTGACATTGATCCAGAAGTTCCTGACCAGCTGCGGTTTGTCCTGTCGCCATCGAGGACCCCTGCGACACAAAACTTTATTCAGGTGAGGCTATGCCTACGAGAGCTCATCCTTACACCTTTATTGACTCTTTCAAGTACATTTAGTGCCTCTCAGTTGCTCTGACAGCAAGAGGAGCGCTCTCAGTCTGTAAATTAATAGAGCTTAAAATTTCCACAAGCATTTAGCTTTGTATGCTAGGAAACTACCGAACAGAAATTAGCACCTGTATCAAACTTCACAAAATAGGAACACACAAAAGGTCTCAGAGAGCAAACCAAGGCAGCAAGTGCCAGGCAGAGTTCTGCACTGTGTGTGTGTGTGGCATCACCATCTCGAGAGTGGCCCTGCCCCAGCCAGGCTCTCAGCCTGCTGTAGGGTACTCAGGGCAGCTGCCTGCTTCTGTGCCAGGCTGACTTTTAAGGGAAAGTGGCTGTGGTTTCTTCTTGATGTGCACTGGATACTCAAAGATACAGAATTAAGTCCTGGAGAGTAAAGGGAGCTACAAAGTTTCACACAGGAAGGCCTCTCAGAAAGGTGCACAGCTGAAGTGCTATTTTCCAGAAGTACCAATAAGGAAGTTTCACCTGATACAGATACGCTTGGTAGAAAAATTTTCATTTGACTACAGGTTATTGAAGAGATGACTGAAATCCAGCACTCAGAAAATACTAATTGAGAATGAGTGATAGCAAAAACCAGCTCAAGCTAGAACAGGTAGCCTGGAATGCACCTCCTGTACCTGCATGTCCCAGCAAAGCAACAGCGCCAAGAGACCCAGTGTGAGGGATACTTGGCTTGTGCTTGTCTGCTAATAGGTGTCTTCTGGTCTTTGAACTCTGCACTAGCCAGAAGAAACAAGAGACCACGTGGAAGTGTGTCCTGAGGCTGGTGTCATTGTGCAGAGGCTTGCTTCTCGGATAGAGAAGGATGGTGGGGCTGCTCTGGTTGCGGATTACGGCCACAATGGAACCAAAACCGACACTTTCCGGGTAAGGCACTTGCCCTGTAGCAGTAAGCCAAAAGACTTACCTTCCATCATTAGGTTCTTCTAACATAAAGTTTGTAGGTGGACATAAGAGCAAATACTGCATAAAACTGAATAATTCCTATTTAATCAATACCCAGAAGGGTTTCTGTCAGATGGAAAGAGTAATCTGAGCTCTTGCTACATATATCTCAAATTTTCCATGTATAAAATTGCTATTGTCACCCCTCAAAGGCACAGCGTAATTTTTGCAGGCCACAGTTATGATGGCTGGACTACAGCTGAGTGTAATCTTCCCATTTCATTTTCAGGGTTTCCGGAATCACAAACTTCACGATGTGCTGAGTGCTCCAGGTACAGCAGACCTGACAGCAGATGTTGATTTCAGCTACCTTCGAAAGATGGCACAGGGAAAAACTGCTACATTAGGCCCCATAAAACAGAGGGAGTTTTTAAAGAACATGGGCATTGACCTCCGACTGCAGGTACAAGGGTGTTCACAGCTACAGAACTCTCCCAATCCATGGGCAATACTCTAAAGCAGCACAAGAGCTTTAGTAAATTTTTCAGGTGCCTGAAAGTAAATTGATCATATTATATTTAGGAGCATTTAACGTAAAACTTCCATCAGTGCATGCGCTGTGGACCGTCAGTAGTGATCTCATCAGTTCTACCAACCACCACAGCTCTGTTCAGTGAGAAGGGTGCAAGAAGGGATTGCAGGAGTTTATAGGAACACAGGAAGGGCTCTAACCTGCTGCTTTTTTTTCCCCAGGTGCTCTTGCAGAATTCTGGTGACACAGCGACTCGTGAGCAGTTACTTCACAGCTATGATATGCTGATGAATCCTGAGAAGATGGGGGACTGTTTTCATTTTTTTGCCCTGCTGCCTCACCACAGACTTGTACATCCTGACAAGAAAGACAAACCAGAATCAAAGTCTCCCCTACCACCTGTTGCTGGATTTAATGAACTGTTACTAAAGTAATTTCAAATACTATCACAAAATGTGTGATGGCTGTTTCAGAATAAGTCTGGTGCAGCACACCAAACCTCTTGACTGACCTGCTCAAAGCAGTATGAGTGGAAATAAAACACTGCATGTACAGAAACCAGCACACACAGCAGAGAATGAACAATGGTTTGGGGGGGGGGTCTTATTATAGAACTGAGTAAAATATTTACTAGTGGAATCAAAACTTGTCAGTAATGAACAGGTGCACTAAGGAGTCTTTAAATGTATTCAAGCTTTGGTACTTGAGTAAAATCAAGATGCCTTGACATCTTTGAAGATATTTTTACAAAGAGACTAGTGACGGGATGCATGTAAAAGGAGTTCCTGCTGGCAAAATTTCCACAGCAGGACATAGCTAATAACAAATCCACAAACAAGGAAGTATAGAACCATTTACACCTAAGAACATTTGATAGGAGAGATAATTCACATAATGAAAAAGAACAAGTCTGATAGGGAAATAAATTTTATTTTCAAGCTTACCAGAGGATATTTACAAACAATGGGGTGTATAAAAATATAAAAGTACTTGACAGTGTCATTTTGAGGCTATAAATTTTACATGAGCTTTTTCTAGCATCACCGTAGCACTATTGCTTGAACGAACGCAACTTAATTCATCTAGGGGTAAGGGTATTAAACACTGAACCTACTGCTATCAAGGTCTGCAGTAAAGGTAGAAAAAAGGGAATAAAAAAACTCAGCTATTTTTACTACTCTAGGAAATTTACTCATAATGTAAGTCTGATTTTTTTGGTTTCTTGACTACTAGCTGCTTGTGGCTTCTATTGTCTGGCCCCATAAGTCTGCATATGATCAGGTAATCTCCTCCAGAGGCCAACAGCATTATTTTTATTTTAATACAACTTGAAGAATAAATAGCTCATAAAATCTTTTGAAGCAGAGCAGACTTCATGGGGAGAGACAAAAGCCAGGCCTTCTACTTCAGTATTGTCCCCTCCTTTCTCTATTCCTGTTGTGCTTTTTCCAAGTGACTGAGCTGCTTTATTTCTTCCCTTAAAACAACACAAACAACAAACCCACAGGTAAACCTGAAGTAACAGCTCAAGTAAAAAAATCTGAAGTTTAAAATCAAACTGTATCTACATTATTGCAGTTAGGATGGAATATAGCAATGGCTTCACTGAAATTTGGTCACTTGAGCACTGCAAGTTGAAAAACAGCACTCTTTTCCTTGCCAAGAGCAGGCAAATACCAAACTACCACTATCAGAGGTGACTGCTCTGATTCCAGGGATGAAAAGCAGTGCTTCTTTGAACAATCAGTCCTGAAACCCTCTCTAAACAGGGTTAAGAATCCAGAGCTCAGCATTTGCCAACATGGACACCTATGAAATGCAGTGGCAGATAAGGGGCATGGGAAAAGGAAGAAGTCAGTTAAAGACCCAAACCTACCTGTGGGCACATCCTGCAGCTGCCACTGACCACTGCCAGGTCACTGCTACTGCAAGCTCTGAACTAACCATGTAACATTTCAGGTATATCTAACAACTTATAAATCTGCTCACCTCTTTCCTTACCTGAATAACAACAGTAGAAAAAAAAATACTTATCTACACACAAACAATGAAAGAAAAATCTTTGTAGGAGAGAGGAGATAGCCCAAAGCCCGTCACTGCCTTTGCAGTTCAAAGGCAGTATTTTAGGAACACTAAATGTATCAGTATTTTAGAAATACTTCCAACTAAGCTCCAGTTAAGCGGCTTGGCACATCAGGGATGCATACAGCCATCCAGCACCCTCCAGCAGCACAACACTCTTATCCCACAAAAAAAGGATTTCACTCTTTTCATTTTTAAAAATAAGACCAAGAAACCTTTTTCCATTTTCATTTAGCATTATGGCCTCAAATTTCTCTGAAATACCATTAACTTGACCTGTCCAAGGGAATAATTTCCAAAGAGCACTGCTGTTTCCCCTCTATTGTGCCACAAGTCCTGTTAGTGGTTGGGAATCCTTCAATTGAGGCATGTGCACAGAAGAGACTGAGCCAGGAGTTGCTTTTGGACGCTTCCTTCAGCTCAAACAGTTCTGAGCATAGTAAAGAGGATGGGAGGGGCACAGGTTAAAATGGGAAGGCAAAGTCCTTTCTCCTACAATCCAGCTGCCCTGGCAGAAGCAACAGGTGATGTGGTATCCACTGTTACTTCTAGGTTTTGAGCAGAGTTAACATAACAAGCTAGCAGGCTACAATCTACTCCTGATGTAAGTCCAGGGAACCTTAAAAAAATTAGAAAAATATTAGAAAAAATTTTAAATCTTATTACTCAAAACGGCAGAAGAAAGCTGCATGTCTTTTTCCCTATTTTTCCACATCCTTCTGCTAGAAGCTGGTCTTCCAGAATGAAAGGATATGCTACATCAAGTCTTGTATGCTCTCTGTGCATTACTTGTGTAGTTTTAAGGCAAAATGCCTTTGGTGTGTATCAATGACGTGCCAGCCTTGCACAGCAGTGCACTGTTGTGGCTTATTGCTTTTTTTAATAGACAAAAGCCTAGCACAGCTTTGATTGTCATCTCCTTAGACTGTCAGCCAGCGTTTCAAGAGGAATGTAAGAAGTTACAGGGTGGTTGCTTTTTTTGTTGCTATCTGTAAAATGTTCTATTAAGGCCAAGACACATTTTAACTGTCTAAACAGCAGCAAATTATTCCTTCATCTATGAAGCTGTATTCAACTAAATCACCATGTGTTGCTTTAGCCAAGGTATTCTGTACTGGTTTCTTTAAAGTCTCTTCATCATCCACAGTTTGAGAAACAGGAGATGTATCTAAATAACAGAAAACAGTCCTCTATGGCCTAGGAAATAGGGATTAGAAAAACATTACAAAAACTCTTATTGCGTAGGCTATGAAAATAACAAAAACCCTTGAAAAACACAAACCATTCAGTCTGTACACACTACACCTCAGTGATGGCTTTGTAGCCACTCACTCGGTGAAATGTTACCCAACAGGGCTTTGTATCCCACTGTCCAGTAACTTCTCAGAGAAAGTCAGGGATGCAGAAAAGCTTGCCAGACTGTCTATTCCCATGGCAATGCAGGATCCTCTGGGGCTTTACACACCAAACTATGTGTACGGCATTTGGAAAGAGCTATAGCTGTTCCAAAACTTATCTCCAGTTTCTGCCTGGAGTATCCTTCTTTGCTGCAATTTAGCATAATGAGCAAATCAAGGGTCTTCTTCCATGTCATCTGGATTAGGAGCCATAATGAAGTGCTGGGGGTACTCAAGGTTGTGTTCATAAGCGTGTTCTTTCCAGCGTGCATCATCGCTCTCGTGGGTAATGTAACGCTCTCCAATGCGTGTTTCAAATTCTCTGAGGTCAAGCCAAGTCTGATAATCCTAAGGAGTAAAAGAGATTTAAGGAAGCAGTTTTAAGAAACAGCAGCACTACATTCCCACAGATAAATTCTGTTGTTTGTGTCCATTTTTAGTGCAAACAGCTACAAGATCTATTAAAAAAAAAAAAAAAGGCCCCAACACTGTCCATAAAGAATAGTTCAGAAGTATCTAGTAGCTAGTATCTAAGGCTGTCAAAGCAGCACTGAGCAAACAATATTTGTCTCCATACTGATTTCACAGGGCTCCATGCACTCATCGCTGCCCACAGCCAGGGAGAAAGCCAGAAGAGTAAACCCATGTTGTTGCCAGACAGAAAGAAAAAGGGGGGAGAGAGAATAAGACAAATTTCCCTTGAGGAAAGAAGGCATTCACAGATGGTCAGAACCCTGGAGCACATCAAATGTAAAGCTAAAACCAGAAATGTTCAAGCCTTCATGAATGCTTCTTAACAGAATGTGACACTTGCAGTTTTCATAAGCCTCTGAAGGATTTCATAAAAAAAAAAATATTCTACCATTATAAACAGGGAAAAAGCCAGATGGGTTTACCTGTAACCATGGGTGACTAAGGGATTTGTCAACACTGAAACGTTTTCTCATCTTCACTTGAAGCAAATTGTTTATTAAATCAATGGCTGGCAAAAAAGAACAAAAATTATATTGTTTAAATTACCTCTATCATCATTCACATGCAGTAGAAATTGCACATGAAGTAGAAATTACTTTTTTGTGTGTGAGTGTATCCTACACTGAACTCTTATAAATTTAACCAAGCCCTTGAATTTTCACATACGCCTAAAAAGCTCCAGCATAATCCTGTGTTCCACAATGATATAGGTATTTCCACTATTGTATACTTCTGTATACATCCTTCCACAACTACCTGTGTATTAATCACGAATTAACCAAACATGGTAACAACAGAACCAAAGCTGGCACTGGAGAGCTCTAGAGACCAGCCCTGTAAATTTCTGGGTTGTTCAGACCTGACACTTAAATCTGTATGTCCTAATGTACAAAATAAAATTCCAGATTCAACTTTGAACTGATTCTGTGATTATAGTTCAGATAAAATATGCCAGCATTTAGCAAATACCCATGCATTAAACTTTCTTTTGGGACTTTTGGGAAGTATCAGATTACTCATCCCACTCATCATGCATTAAATTAATTTTTCTTGCTAAATTTCCTGACTCCCCTGCCCTGAAAATGATCTAAAGCATTATATTTCACTATTTATCTTTCACAAACATATTTACCTCATATTTATCCACTTTGGCACAGTCTACTAAACTCAAACTACCAGTAGTTTTCACACTCCTTCCTAAATGAACCTTGACATTTAAGCATTTGAATGTGTTACCTCCATACACAAACATTCTGACAGAGAAAATTTAATTTCTTTACCTTCACTAGAAATTTCCTTCCAAGGATTTGGTGGGTACATAAATGCTGCATTTTGAATCTGATCATTGATATCCTCATCTTCATTAAATGGGAATGTACCACTGAGGCTCACATAGACAATAACTCCTACTGACCACATGTCTAGCGAGCGGTTGTAGCCTTTGCTCCTGAGCACCTCCGGGGCGAGGTACGCAGGAGTGCCCACCACAGAGCGCCGGAAAGACTTCTCACCAATGATGCGCGCAAAGCCAAAATCACACAGCTTCACCTGCAAAAGCAGCACATTTCAAACTGAGAAATCTCTGCTTGACTTCACACCCCTTCTGCCATCGCTTAAACACTGTGTGTATGCAAACAGACACAAAACCCCACGTAAACCAATCCATTCAGGTTGTTGGCTTTGCAGCATGCAGATCAGCCACTCTTCAGATCAAGACCTGAACAGGTCCTGCAGACTCAGGTCTGAGGCAATTTGTATATTGTTATTGCACAAGTGTGCAAATAAGGAAAAAATATCCTGATTCCAAACCCAGCTCATTTTCAGAGGTGAACCCTCACTCTTGAAAGGCACAGAACCAAAGTCAAAAACACATGTGAATCCCAGTCAAATCACATTCCTCTTAATCATATTCCAGAAGCAGGAGGCTTCAGCTACACAGAAATCAAACAATGAGTTTTAGCTTGAACTCAGACCCAGCCAGCTCTTGACAGAACACCTCAGTAAAATGCATTAACAGCTGGCACATGCATTGATGTTCAAACCTTCACGATCCTACAACAGTTCCTTAAATTTAACACATGAGGCACTTGTGGAGATAAAAGGATCCAGATCAAGTCCAGCATGTAACCCTAAGTCAATAAGCCCTCCTCAGAGTATAAGAAAGAGCAGTGCACTAAAGGCACTTAGTGAGAAAAGGGAAAAAAAGAGACAACTAAAATACATGCAGTTCAAGTAATTCTAGAAGTCAGTTGAAAATCCCACAAGAGGTTGCTTTTTAAGTAGTCATGTCAACATTGCTTTAAAAAAAACCCAATGGAAAGTAATGAAAAGTATTGTTTAATCTTCACTCACTTGAGGGAATGGTTCTGCTGATGCTAGTAGTACATTTTCTGGTTTTAAATCACAGTGTACGATATTCTTGAAGTGTAAATTCCTCAAAGCAACAAGTATCTGCAAAATGAAAGAACACTTTCAGAATATATTCAAGCAGATCAGAAGTGTCAAAAGACACACACTAACCAATACAGCAATTTTTATCAACATAGTCCTCAAGAACTAACCCATATATACTGTGCAAGTTTTTACCAAGACTTGAAAACAAGGGGGTTTATTTTCCCCAACCTTTTTCCCCCTCTCCTCTTCTGTCTTTTTGAATGCTTACTGTTCTGACATTCCTCTTTAGATGTCCATAATATTATGTCTTGGAAAAGAAGGGACAAAAAATTAACATAAATTAACATTCAAAGTTCTTTTCATGTTTATTCAACTTTCATTAGATGTGCAGCTCTCTATGCAGTCTCTTTTAAATAACATTACAGAAAACCCCTTCTCCAAATTCTCATCTTATAATTATAAATCCCCAAATCTAGCCTTTCCTCTCAAAGCAGAGGAACTGACTGCTCACCTGAGTGACCATGAACTTAGTTATTCGCTCTGGAAGTCGACTTTTCTCACTGGAAAGAATCATCTCTAGCATATCCCCATGCAGCTTTTCCATCACAACAAAGACCCGTTCTGGGGTTTCAAACATACATTCCAGGTTCACAATCCCAGGGTGGTGCAAATTCTAAAACAAAGTAGCATAGGTACATCACTAAAATAAAACAGTATAAAATATTCTGAATTACACAGAAATGCTGATCACAAATTAAAAAAAAAAAAACAGTTAGAGATACAGGTAAAAAAAAATATGCGAGGAAAGAAACTAGCTTGAAACAAATGTCAACCCATAAAACATGCCAATTACTAAGGATAATTAGTTTAATACAAATTAGCTGCAATGATTAATTTTACAGTTGATGCATGTTCTGTACTCAAGCTACTGAGTGTAAGAATACTCAAAAATTGAGGGGCCCGTAGTGGAAAACAGCAGAAAATAATACTGAGGAGGAAAACATGGAGCCAAAGTACACGGCTTCAGTGGGACCCCCTACAGCAGGGTAGATATCACCCCCAAGTTATCAAGTCTACCAAGTACTCAGGAGTTCCTGCTTTTATAATATTTCCTCTTCCAAAATACTCAGAAATCACAGATGTAAATTTAAAAATAAACTCAGAACACTTACACACCAAATCTCATTAATGGCCTATTTAAGACAAAACTCCAATGTGATTCAAAACACTTGTATACCTGGAGAATGGCTACTTCATTACGAAGCTGACTTTCCTGTTTAGTTGGAAACCTCATCTTGTCAATGACTTTGATAGCCACATCTCTTCCAGTCTTCCTATGTTTTCCTAAACAAAAAGTCAGTATCAGCCATCAAGAGGTAGAAGCAATTCACAGCTACAAAACTTTACAGCAGAAATTTCTTTTTGGGGAAACCAGTATATTCTGACAAGTGTACAGTATTATCATACTTATATTTAGAATTGCAAATGGTATATAAGTAGAAGAAGTGATCAGCCTCCACAGGAGATCTGTAGTTTAAAACTAAAATCAGTTACCACTCTGCTGTCAGATACACACACACTGATATTAGATGTACTGGGTGAAGAGACTTGCACATGAGCAAGTAATAACTACTCCACAGAATATTGCCTGTCCTGTAAAAACAACAGTAATTCAAGGCCAAAGTGCAGACAGATCTACAAACCCACTCCAGTGGTTTCATACTTCCATAGGCTCCACGTGCACAGGAAATTATACACCTAATACTCTATGGGAACATGAGGGTAATTAGGTGCCCCAAAGAACAGCAACACACGTAACACCCAGGGCAGTCTGCTGTGATCAAAAAGCTCTAAAAGGTGGTGGTAAGAAAAACACCATGCTGACACCACATATTATTCCTTGGTGCAACCTGCATCAGCTCCATGAGAAGCATTCTGCATATGCAGGGAGGCTGGCTCCAGGATAAGTGAGGAGATGTTAATGTTCCCCAACTTCTGCACAGCTGCTGAACTGGTTTCTTTCAGTCTCATCAGAGGGGTTAATGGGATCACACACTGCAGGACCTTGGAAATCTGAGACATTTAATACTAAACTACAACAGAACAGTAAGTCTGCACCAAAGAGAAGTGTCGTTATGCGCTCAGTGAAGGGTTTGGAAGCCATTTTAAGAGAAGGGATGACACACACAGCTTCAGTGCAAGTGGCACAGAAGGCTCTACCAGCAGGGCTGTGGGGAGCCCAGTACACCTCAGAGCCACCAGCCAGGCTCTCCTGCTGCTCCCTGGGTCAGCACTGGTGGCCAGGGCTTAGGCAGGGCACAGGAACTAACTGATCCACAGGCTGCCCTGCCAAGAAACTACTGCACCTGCCTTTAACATCATCATGAATAAAGGGCTTATCTCCATCAGATGAAGGAAATTACATTGAAATGCAGTACAAATACAATCAGTTACAAACTAGATGCAAAACACAGAAGGCAAATACTAGATTGCTAAAGAACGTAAAGCAAACCAACCTATCTAATGAAACACCTAATTACACAAGCTAGACTACAGCTAAAAATTGCCCATGAAGAGTAACAGAAAAGCAGCTTGAAAATTCCTTTTGTTGAACAAAACACAACCAGCCAGTTTTCAGTGCAAGTTTTACATCAGTAAGAAAATGTCAAGAGTAGGTTTTTTTTTTTTCTGTCTACCTTTTTTAGATCTTTCAACCTAATCAAAACAGGAAAAGCAGAGGGTAAATGTCCTCACTTATGCAGGAGTCAGGCATCTATATCCTGTAACTTTTGATTTGCAATTTTGGAAATGTTTGTCAAGAATAAGGGTCACAAAAAACAACAAAAAAGAAAAACCGAATCCAAACCCCACAACAATGAAAGCAACTTATTTTTTCCATCAATTGTTGCCATTATTTCAGTATGACTACACAGATCAATAAGCCAATAGCAGAATTTAACAAATCTAGTCTCCCCAAATACCAGCAACAATTAAGCAGTGTGTAGAGCCAGCAAAACCACAGTCTTCTATATTGTCTTTTCCTACTCTTTCAGCTTATGATTCTATATCAAGAAGTAAGCATATCCTATATATTTTAAGCCCTCATTCAGCAAAAATAAATTTTATGGCAGTTTTTTATATGTGTTTATTACACTTACAAGCATTTGTAAGCATTGAATCATGTAAAATACTAAGCTGAGGTTCAGCTACAAGGCAATTTAGGAAAAAGAAAATCCAATCATTAAAATAAATGTCTGCATTTGTTAATTTGTATTCATAAGAGAGGGAGGACGTTTTGATTCACACTACACTTTAAGAAATACAGAGGGGGCAAAAAATCTCACCTCCATCAAGAGTGATGTAAAACCAGACCAAACTGTATTTCCACCAAGTAATAAAGTATCTAACTACACAATTGGCACATAGAAAAATCATAGCCACAATACTTCCTGATTAGAAAGAAAATGTGACAGAAAGATTACCACTTGTAAATCATAACTTATGACTTTTTCTTTCTTTCCAGATTTATGGTCTGTGGTTTTCTCAACACTTGAGATATGAGATTAAAAAAAAAAAGAGAGAGACAGAAAGAGAGTTTATATGCATTTCTAGTATTTCTTCTTTTTTGTGATTACTTACTAAAAAACAAGTTATATGCTGCAACAAAAAGTTTTTAAAAACGAGGTGATAATACTAGACTTGAAATCTAGGACTAACACTCTTTGCAACGAATATCTCTTTCTACTTTACCCTGCTGACAGAAATTTGTTCACATCAAGTGTGTCAATAATATGTTTGTATCCATACTGTCAAACCATAAACCATGTGTTTTTCTAATTGCTTTTGGCCACATCTCTCAGGTATCATTCAAAACAGGCATAACTGACAGCAATATTAATTCTAATATTGTAAAACACACCAGTGTCAGAATTTGCAATTTTAAAAAATCATTAAACATGGCCAAATTTGATTGCTTTGTATTTAACTGTGGTCAAAATGCAATACATTTCCTAAACTGATTAGGATACCAATGCAAAATTGTAAATGTAAGAACTTGATTGTAAAGAAATACCGTACATAAAACTGCAGAGACATGCAGCAAGTAATCCAAACAAAACTTTTAACAAGATTAACTTCAATTAGACATTCTTGATACAGCTAAGTAAGTGTGAAAAGGATAATTTCATCAAGCAGGCATTCTACCTTAATAAATCCATAATGGAACATAATGCAATTTACCTCCATATACAATACCAAACTGACCAGAACCGAGCACTTCATCAGCAAATATTTGGTAGACCGAGCTGATATCCTAAGGCATGAAAAAAAAAATCACAAATATCAGGAGACATCAAAATATTCAGGACTGCATTAGTTATTATTGGCTAGGCTGTAATTTTATTTGACATTAATCAAACTCTGTAAAAGGTACCATCATTACACTGAATGCAGTGGGAAAACACAACAAACTTTTCTTGAAGAGAATCCACAGAGCTGCACCAAAAGTAGGGACATACATTCACAAAAACTAAGAGCCATGGCAAGTAAGTAGGTTACTTCCTGCATATAACATGGACTTCTTCACCTACAGTGCTCTGGTGTTGCTTTCTCATCCAGACACTGCTACTACTCATTACTTTGTAATACTCAGATAAATACTTATCATAAATACTTATCACTATAATACAATGCATATGACTCACCACATTCTCCTGGACCTGGCAATTTGAAACAGAGATGCTTAAGGATAATTCTTCTGCAAGAAAGAAGATAAAGCCAAATAAGTAAAGGAAAAGGGCAGATTTTTTTCTAAAAAGTGTGGAAAAATGAAAATCAACAAAACCCCTTTACTAACTTCTAACCCAGAATCAGTGAAATGATTTTTAGCGTTGTTTTGCAGAAACTTCATACTCTGGAACTCATTACATAAATAACCCTGGAAATTTTGCTGGGAATATTTGTCTTTTTTGTCCTATTCCTGATTACAAAAATAGCAGAACAATACAAGTATGTACACTACAGACAGTTGACTAAATGAGTAACAATTTCTGGTAACAATAAAGAAAAAAATACAGGCAAGAGGAGCAGGTAGATCCCTCAGTCAAATAAATGTGGTTTCTTATCTTCTGTGGCACCACGATACACAGAATTAATGCATAAGAAAAGAAACCAAGTAACAGAGTAACTGATAATTTAAAAAGCAATGAAGCCCATAATATAAAAAAAATATCTTTGTTTCATGGATAAACTACAGAAGCTTAACAATCCCTGGAATATAAGGGCACATTCAAGAAGTGTAATTTCCAAGTAAATGTATCAGGTAAAGAATTCTTCAGTCTGCAGCAGACATTGACATGAATTTTTCATTACAGGAATAACACTGATGCACGGGCAAGAAGAGCTATACCAAGGAAGGCAAGAAATACCCTTCTCTTGACTTTCAAGGCCAAAGTAAAGCATCTCAGACTAACAGACATCTACCACTTGGAGTCTGTCTCTCTGAAGGCATTTCAGATCCAACTGGACGTGTTCATGTGCAACCTGGACCCTGACTTGTCAGTGGGGTTGGACTGAATCATCTCCAGAGCTCCCTCCCAACCCTAACAATTCTGTGATATTATGCTAACTTTAAGGGAAATAAAAGAATTAATTCCTCTACAAGGTAGACAGAAAACACTCTATAGACTTACTGGCACTTTGAAAAGAGCCTTTATAATCCTAAAGAGAATTTAGAGAAAAAAAGATGTCTGATTTTTGCCACCTGTGCTTTATCTCAAAGAAGAAATTTAGAGAGAAAAGACAGGAACAAATACTAATTCTCAAAGGCACCCTGAATTCTGCATCTGAAATACAAACTCTGATTCTTGCATATGCCTATTGATTACTGACTATAGTCAAGTCAGTAGTGAAGTAAGCATAGAGAACACAAGGAAAAACAATAAAGAAGTCAGACAGAAAAATTCCTAAGGTCAACTGCTACAAGGTAACTGGAAAATAGAAATACAGTTCTTGAAAGTGTTTAACAGAGCACACAGAACTCTTGTCCATAGATTGCTACAGAATATAAAGTAACTCAGAGGTAAAGAATGAGTTATTTCGTCCAAATAAATCCACTTTTCTAGTGTCTGAAATGTGCAAGAGTAAGGGCTAAGAAGCAGTCACTCCTAAAGAAATTAGTAATGCCACAATTCAATACGTAATCTACAGCAGGCAAACAGCTTGCTTTCTCTCTCATTTCAGCTCAGAATCACCCCACAAAGAAACACCCCACCCCAAACACCAGGTATGTGGTAACAAAGGATTCCTTGCCACAGAAGAACATGGAAGACTGGAAGAATATCCTCATTTCTAACCACCTCTGGCCCCAGTGTGGTGTATAATAACTAGATACTACAAATTCCCTGCTCCTGCAAGTATTTCAAGTACTAGTAATATCTCCCTTACTCTTTTGGTCTTTTCATTTAAAAACATGTATTGGAGACTTTTTTTAAACTAAAATCTAATTATCTTAAAGGCTCTTGAGATACATTTCATGATTCACAAAGTGTAGGAAGAAGAGGGATGAACAGACATTTTGTGGCCTTCTGAGAGTTTAAAAACCAAGTTCTGATTTGTCTAAAAATATGTAAATGCCACTCCCTGACTCAGAATAGTTTCTTATACTCCTATAATCCTAAACACACTAAAACACTTCCTCTCAGCATCTACCACTGCAGTTCTATTCCCCACGAATGCCAATGAAATGTTATTATTTATATCTGAAAAACTATTTGTTTTGGAAAAATCAAGTGTCTTTGCCAGTCTGTCAGCAACAGTCTGCCTTAGGTGCTAGAAAACAGGGAGTTTTGGCGTGTGGATATATAGATATCTAGATATATAGATATACAGATATACAGATATACAATAAAGTAAAAATTCCATATCAAAAGTGGCATTTTATGTACTTGTAAAGCCAGGAATGAGGTATCATCTCACAGGTATTTTTCTTCACTGTAATTAAATACCAATGCCAGTACTGGCACTTCATTGTTTACTGTTTTAGACCATTGCTGCATCCACAGAAAGTGCGTTTACCTCAGAATAGCATTTATATGTTCTTAACTGTTGCTGATGCAGAGTGGCCAGATATCAGACACAGAGAAACTGATCTCAGAATCTCCTGCAAAAGAGAATTTTACTGCCAGGAGATTAAAGAGTAGATGGAACTTGAAAGGAAACCAGAAAGTGAAAGCATAAATCTCAGTACAGAATGAGAATGAGTCTTGTTGCAAGGAACAAGGAGACATCTTAAAAGAAAAAAAAACAATATGTAAGTTTAGTAGAGCCTTGATAATGAATATAATCCTATGCCAGAGGAAAAAAGGGAGTGAAGGTACATAAAAAGAAGAACAGGGTACTTTTTATAACTACCCACAGCTCAGAAAAAGTTTTTTACATCACTGATGGTATTTACATTGCAACACTAATTCCTTCTCCTTAGCTACTGACATCTCAAGAATTTTAAATATATATATATATATATTTATAGGTGCTAGCATCAAAAAACATCCAAATTTAGTTCTTTCAAAGTGTATGCATATAATCTGAATATATTTACTAGTTATGTACATTAGAAATATCTAATCTGTGCTCTCTTTTTATATCTGTATGTGTTCTTAGTGATCCCAAATAAAACTCTGCACTCTGCATTCATGTTGTAAATCTGATTCTTTACTACTACTTGCTACAACAGATTAAAGGATTTGCCCACCCTCCACAAACCTGAGGGTCACTTTTTAGAGACTCATGGAAAATGATGGACCCAATTCAGCAGATAATCAACAGGCAACACTCTAAATAAGCACTTTTCCCAAAGGAATCACTACCACCAGCAGCTTCAGCACATGCACATCAGCGCCTTGTCTGCCTGCTTACTGTGATCTTTTCCTTGTCCTGCAGCAGTGCAAACGCTAGGCTGAGGAGTGACTGGCATCAAGGCCTGGCAAATGGCTTTCTCCCAGCCCTGAGCTACGTCAAGTCCAACTCCGGAGGCAGCAAGAACTGGACTGTGATGAGTGCTGCCATTGTTCTCGCCAACAAAGTACACCATCGTGTCAGTGATGATCTCAAAACAGTAGGGGTTGCTGCCCTGCACCACGTGTGAAAAATCTCGAGGCTGAGTCACCTGGAGAATTTCTGAAAGTGGAATCTCCTGAAGAAAGATATTAAAAAAATTTAAAAATGAAAACGCACATAATATTTTTGTATACTAACACTCACAACTTCAAGCGTTGCAAAGAAACCAGATGAAGTATACCAAAAAACCAAAGCCAAAACACCAAGCTTCATAAATAAATTCAAACTGCACATGACCATTGCCCACCCAGTTTTCTGAATTCCTACATACAAGCCTAGACAGACTTTCAGACCCACCACAGTTCTCTCTACACAACTACTATTTTCTACTCAAACTACATTTATATTCATCATGAGACACACCCCCATTGCATGGGTAAGTGATGCACAACTAGAGAATGATCATTTTCCCCTTGCAGTTTACAGAAGAGCATGAGGGGGGGAAAAGTGAAACATTAAGGAGAGGATGCAGTTATACACACTAATTAATAAGCGCCGCTTTGTGCATCAGAATTGTTTTGGGTAAAGATTCTCTTTTCATAGAGATATTAGCTGATATTTTCTGCATACAGATATTATCCTCTGCCTGGTCAGTTTAAGACCATGGTACAAGAGTATTACAGAATAGATCTGAAGGAAGAAATGGTTTCAAGTTCACACTAGCTGGAGGAGGATATTCCACATCCATGGAAAGGTGCATGTGCATGTTACTTGTAAGTGTAGTGAACAAGCAAGTGAACACCAGGCAAGCATTAGGAGGATAAGACACAGCAGCTGATTGAGATAAGAGCAAACAAATGTAAAGGCAAAAACTGTGAATTACTCTAACAGCAAAGACAAACAATCAGATCCAAGCAGTTTAGACAAGGGATGCAAAGGGGCAAGTGAAAGGACTAAAAGCAGTGACACAATGGAGCAACAAGCAAGGAACATATTTTACCAGCTGTGTTTTGAATGCACAGGGCAATACAAGTATCAGAGAGGTCTGAGAAGAGACTGCATTGGTCAAGATAGGGATGAAAAGGATCTGGGCAAGTTTAGCTGGGTGTACAGAGAAAAGGCTTGATCTTAGAGATGTTATAAAGGAAGAAGCTGCAAGATTTGGACCCCCACCTAAAAGTACAAGACAAGAAAAGGAAAAGTCCTGTTTACACATTCAAATGCATTTTCTGAATATTCCACCACCAAACACAGTTCCTGCATCGACAATACACTAAGTTCCATTTATATAAACATAAGGCTATACAGTAAATTTTCCTGTAAATCTTGCTTGAAACTTTCAGTTTTACAGTAGAAAGTAATTTAATTTGAGGAATGTTGAAATAAAACACATAAGCATGCAAACTTTCAGTCACTACTCAGAGAACACAAAAATCCAAGCCTTCATTTGACTGGTGGCCAAAGAAATTCTCTGGTAATTGTGAGGAAAGCTTAATATGCCAGGTAATTCAGGAGAACAGTACATGCAAAAATGTAAGGAGAGACATACTCAAGGGAATTAGAGCAGGAGCTGCAAGCAACTTCTCAGAGTTAGTCTTGGTCCTTCTCACTTACAGGCTTTGGGCAACAATTAACCTGGTCACAGTTTTGATTCAAAAAGAGATGGGAAAATGGAGATAATATATAAACAGCTCACAGGTAGATTTCATATCTATAAAGCACTGAATAAATCAAATAAAACATAATTATTACTCATCATTAATTACCTTGTAATATTTTGTTCCAGATTCATTTTGAAATAGTGTGAGGCATTTGCTGTCCAGTCTCCAGTAATGTCTTTTTCTCTACAAAATGTACAGTACAATTACATAAGGAATAAACCTCTCATATGGCTTTTGCTATCTCATTATTTAAATTTTAAAATGCTTAAGATTACTGTGATAATCATTCAAAATTAATGTGCAGTGTAATCTTAGCAATAGAAATGAAAAAATAAACTTTGGGAATAAAGACTTTTAATTGAAGAGGATCAAAAATTATTTCCACAAGCTAGCAAAAATATCACTTACCTCACAGCAAAAGCAGTGACAACAGGAGTTACCTCATACAGGAGATACTAGACAGGTTTCACTCCACGTGCATATTCTCACAAAATCTGAATCAGTTAAATTTAGTGACAGCTGTGAGAGTCATGCTTTCTCCCTCTATGCCCTCATACCAACACAGCAAAGGTTCAAGCACTGAGCAAGCCTAACAAGTCCTTAATTCTTTTGTCAATACAGTGGTAAAACAGACACATTATGAGATTCAAATGAAAAAAATACTTTGTGGGGGCGGAAAGCCACCAAGACAGACTAAATAGCCATTTGCTGGAAGTATCCACCAACAAGAAATCTGTCCCACCAAAAAGTAACATGGATTAACTGTTGTATATAACTGTCTTGTAATTTAAGCAGAAGAATATTCTTTAAAACAAAGAAACTTTTAGAAAGCTAATTTGGCTGTTTTAATCTAAGACACTCTGCTTGCACCACACTCATACAGTTAAAAAACCACTTCAATTTTTTTGGGACAAAAATCCAAGACCCTTAACTCTAACTTAAGATGACAAAGTTTGAAATATTATTCTATTATATTTATATTTTATAAACTTTGTTCTATTAAAAGAAAAGCTCTTTTTTGCCATATTTAAGCAGAGCTTAAATCACTTCAGTCAGGGAGAAGCTAAATCAACCTATAGGAGTGAGAAAAAGAAAACCAGATCAAAAATGGATTTGACTAAAAGAAATTCCTAGACAGCTCTGAGACAGTGGGTGAAACCAAAAGGGTAAATCCTCATTTTGACATATATGCTCTTTAAATCATGAATCAGGAAAGAGCTTGGAGGAGAGGAATTAAGGAAAACGCTAGTCACTTCCTCAGGGATTCATAATCTGCCCCATACTCTATTCTGAGATGTAGGATGAGACCAGGGTCAGAAAAAGAGTAAAGATGATGACACAGAAACTCCTTATTTTAAGGAGTGAAACATCTTGTTAACCAGGCAGCACAAGAAGCACACAGATCCTGCTGTTAAAATGAACCTGTCTGGAACTGATAGGAAGTCCAGTTGTTTCAGGAATAGGAAACAGTCTGACATGCTGAGAACAGAACGGTCGAGGGAAATAGCCGATGTTGTAATGCCCAACACGGAAGTCTCCTCCCTTTAGGAAGCTCTGTGAGATCTTGTTTGGCTGGAGGTACCTTGCTTTGGGTCAGCATACTCCATTTGACTGGCCTTTTTCAGTCATCAAGGGAGCAGCCAGACTAACAGATGAAGAAAATCAAACTAAACTAAGGTGTTTCATCAGATCACTGTTCTAAGGAGAGGTTAAAAAAAAAAGTCCATGGAAAAGCATACTGGTTGTACTGAAAGTTTAAATCAGAGCCAAATACCAGGTTTGCCCTGAACAGTTCTGCTAGAACTATTCACCTTTGTCTGCTACCTGACCTTAGTTTTTGCAGAGCCAGCTGAGGATAATTGTGACTTTTATGTAGTCTTGGCTGTAACCACATCTAAAATACACTAGATACTTATTTTGGATTGTGATAAATATGTCTGGGTATTAGAAAACTGTACCTTAATGAAATGGTTTTTAAGGTAGTTTCACAAAGACTATTTATAGCAATCAGTTTAGCTGACCATCACAAAAAGTGAAAACATTACAGTAATCTGAGCTGCTTATTATCACCCCTCAACTTGATTTCATCAGAACTTAAGATAACTTGGCTTCTCTAAATTCTTTAAGTCTCCTTCAATTAGATGCCATAGAGATTAAGAATGTAAAAGTATTTCTGCTGCCTTTCATGGACAGTGCCAATATGCCACAATGTTCCCATGACATCTGGGAACTTCTTAAATTCATCCTTTTCATTCATCTACCAAAAAACAAGAGGATTCACTTCCTCCCATCAGGACAATACTAAGTAACCCTATTTTGTCTTGCCTTTCTCCTCAATACACAAAACCAAGTAGCTTGCCTACTCAATTAAGAGCTCATTACTGGTAGCACTGGCAACAAACAATACAGTCTTTTTGGAGGATGTCTGCATACCCAAGGACACACAGTCAAGCCACAACTCTTAGAGTGAATTGCTAGAGGAATTAGACTCCCATATCTACACATAACTATTCCCAAACACCTAGATCATTAGAATAATATTATCAACCATTTCAGTACACATAATATTCTTATGCTTTCCACCTTTTCACATAGTAGAATAGAGAAAGAGACCCAAGTATTTAGTTCAACTCCTAAAGAGAAAGAAGACAGAAGCAGATTATTCCAAGTTACTTTCTCGGGAAAGCTTAAATACTACACATGCAATTCATTTGAGACAATGTAGAGATGCTTTTTCTTCTTAAAGAGGAGAAGGAAAAGTACTGCTCAATCACCACATGAAGAATTTTTAATAAATTGCAATTCCTCCCTTGAACCAGAGTTCTTTATAATAAACATCACAGCTAAGTTCTTTCAAATTATACTCTAAATCAGAAATAAAATACGCTAGTTTAGAGAATTAACTTAATTTATGAAGAAACTAAAGTAACTGACCAGGTTGTCTCTACTAGTATAGTGGACCATCCATCCTTCTTTCACCATTGTACTGCTCTTCCTCTTTGTATGTTTGATTGACTGTACAACTCGCATGAGAGGAATATTATTGCTTGTTGAAGGACTGAAAAGAAGATACAACATTTTAATATGTAACAAGTTAAAATACAACAGTACTGCAATTTTACTCATTTTACACATTTAGTCCCTAAGTTTCAGGAACAGATACAATACAGATTTAGTTGATGGATGAATTTGACAAGGCATCTGAGCTCCTACTAGCTCTCCTAGGGCAAGTATTGCAGTACTTAAGGAACAGAGAAAAAACACACTGAAATGAGGACACCCACAGAAATCACCTTCTCTCAAAACAACCTGCTGAGACTGCTGGTCTTTTACACTATTTTACGCCACAGAAATATAATTAAAATAATATAAAACATCAGCATAATTATCATTTCTCCCTGTCTATGTAAGTTGATTATGCTGCTTCATAATATTGCTCTTAATGAAGGTCTCTATTAAAGCAAGCTTTCAACTTACAAAAACATAAACCAGAGTGTGTTAACTCAAATGACAACAGCACTAGAAAATTCTATCAATGCTAAAGTATATTAACTGTCCTGCAGACAAGGGTTTGATAATCTATAGTATTCTGAGACAGCCATTAATTAAACCTTTTAACAGCACTGAAAATGCAGCCAACCACCAAGGTACTTGCCCAACACCAGAGCTCCATGTGGCATTAACAGACACATCTGTAAACACACATTGTGAGGTAGTTTCTAAACAAAAAATGTAAGGATGCTTTAACATGCTATGGTGTTACATGACAGAATTGGCTACAGGATGTTGTCATGCCAAAAGCCTGAATTGCTTCAAATCCAATTAGAAATAAATGGAAAAATCCCACTTAGAGGAGATGTTGCTTCCCACTCAGGAGATCCTTGAGCTATAAATCACTGAAAGTTGGGAGGTATCATTTTATGCTCTCTCTCACAAATTTGCTATTAAGCCCTGAGCTACAGTGATGTTTAGCTTGACTGAATACAACTGCACTTATCTTATTAAGAATGACTAAGAAAATCAGGACGACACTACTCAGAATAACAGAAAATTTAAAAGACCAAATTTGATTTAAGGAACTATGTTAACAGTTATTGGATAAAAGACTTCAGAAAAATCACTTTCAAGATAAATAATGCAAACTATTGCATAACATGCATAGACTATGATGCCAAAATTAAAACATGCCAACAAAGGCCTTTTAAATCCACCCATATCTAACAGTAACTAAATTAGGTTCAAGTCACAGAGACCTTAACGATGCACTAGCTTTGTTAAGTTGTAGGTTTTATCCTGCTGTGATAATCTGGTTGTACTTCTTCAATAACTGTCATGTAACGCTTTTTCCAATTAGAAGAGACTATGTTCTTTTTAGTCTATTTATGTTTCAGATTTTCTTGAGATAGGAAAACTTCACAAATTATTTTCAAGCTAAAAAAAAGAAAAAACCAAAAACTCCACACAAAGGGAAAATACATTTTCAGCAATGAAACTGGGCTAATTGGGAACAATTTGCTCAGAATATTGAGCAATGGACATCCTGAGCAAAGAAATCCATCCTATAACTTACCTGATTGTTTTGACAGCTTCCTCATCTTTGTCTGCATCTAGGTCAGATGGATCCATAAAAAACATTTTGTCCTCTGGAGGAGAGGGCTCTTCAGCATCATCTAGAACTCGACTACCATCACTGTTCATTTCACTGCTATCAACTTCCATTGGCATATCCAAATCCTGGCCTGGGCTAGCAGGTTCTGGAAACAACCCAAGTCAAACATTATTTCAAATACACAACTAAAAAAAAAATAAAATTATCCAAAACCCACTTATTTTTCCAGTTGACACTTACAGAAATAAACATAAAAGTACAATCACAACATAAAAAATCTTCAACATTGTTGCTGTAAGATGTAGAGTATGCTAATGAACATTATCAATTTCATTTTGCTAAATGCCAAGGCAAGAGAGAGCCAATTAAAACACGAATCATACTGAAAGAAATAGAGTGAAAAGCTTAAAGTCTAAACCTAAATCTCATTAAGTAATTCTGTTCCACAAGTTATCAGGACAAAGTAACCTCTCGATGGCTAGAGATGACCCAGAGAATTATTCCTGTGCAAATGAAATTTTCCATTAACAGAAATCCAACTCTTCTCTCCCTGCTCTTGTAGTCCATAATAAGAAAAGTAAGAAAGGGCGGGGCTGTGGAATTGCAGGAAAAGAGAAAAGCAGAACAGATCTTATTCACCTCTAATTTTCTGCAGGCAGAAATTTAGTGTTTTCAAAAGCTGTACAACTGGTACTGTGGGAAACTAAGAATTAAGACATAAAAATATCTTCATCTGTAGCCTTTTTATGGTTGTTTTTTTGTTTGTTTATTGATTTGTGGGGGTTGTTTGTGTGTTTGTATAACTCACCTGGGGTGAGTTCAATTAAGAGTGGGAGAAAGAACAAGATCCCATCAAGATCATTAATGCAGATGATGAACAGGGCTGGACCCTTTGTCAGTCCCTGTGGTACAGCACAAGTTACTTGCCATCCATAACCACTCTCTAGACCCACCCATTCAATAAGTTTTTAATCCTTATATGCTCATCTATCCCGTATTTCATCAGCTTAACATTGGTCTAAAACTTTATAAAAATACTCTAAATATTCTCCCACAAAGTATTCTGCACACTCCTCTTTCAATTCTGCAAGATATGTTCAGAAAGCAATCCTACTTCATTGAGGTTTCCAGAACTCAGAGTGGAGTTCTTTCTTTTGGTTTGGCTTGGGGCTTTTCTCCTTTTTCTTTTATCTCAAACACCTCAGCTAACTCTGGCTAGTAAAAATCAGGGATATGAGAAAGTTGTAAAAAATGGTATGAGTATTCAGATATTAATGTTTTAAAGTATTTTATTTCATGGTGAACAATGAGCAGACTAATCACAATAGGTCTTCAATAGGTCTTCATATTTTTACATTCTGGATTTTTCATTCCCCTTGAGCAATCCCAAGCAAAGGACAGTGAACTTGTCAAAACTGATTAAGTAAAATTTAAGTCACCCATGTGTAGTTTTTACAGTGAATCTTTTATTTTCACTGACCTTATGAAAAAACTGGCTGGACAAATTAAAATATTTCAAATATTCAGAGATGAGGGAACTAAATACTAATGCATCTTAGGATCTCTCACTATTTGAAAGTAAGTTTCTCATCTTACCTCCATTGAAAATAACCTCTCCAAGACAGTCTCGAGGTACTTTAGGTGCACAGCGTTTGTGACAGTTGAATCTGCAATCTAAAATAGCAGATAAATAAGCCCATCATACCAGAACCCCACTCCCACCCAGACACAAACATTTATCATTCACATCTTCCAACACAAACTTCAGCTCAGATTCATACATTAGCATGTAACTGAAGACAGCACCAATGAGATCACCTCCAGCAGGAAACTACCAACCCTGTCCTTATGTCACATGTTGATTTGTCCCACCATTATTTATTATGTCAGTACTTCCCCTTCCAGTACAAAATGGTTTTCTACTTCTGTAGCTTTTTCTGCAGCTATTTTTTCCCTCATGATGTAACTTTGCCCATTCTTTCATTTGTTCCACATCCTTTTTCCCACTGCTATATGATTTCACTGTGTCATCTCTAACATTTTTCCCCACCTGCCAACTACAACTTGCAGACATCAGAGGCCTCTATGATCACTCAGCTACATCAGAGCAAATATGTTCTGCAGTAAATCCTGAAGTTCAGTTCCCCTCTCATTCAGGTTACAGATTTGCCTGACTACTCAAGCTCCATTTCCTGCTGACATGGGGCAGACAGAATAACGTTATGTCCTGATTTGACCCGACGTGAAGATGGAATCTCAGCTGGATGTGAGCCATTTCTGCACCCAAGCTATCAGACACAGACTACTGAACAGAGTCCAGCATACAACATTACTGGTATTAACAGGAATTTCCTTTATTAGTAACATCTCTGTGATTTGCAACTCCATCAACACCATGAATTTCAAAACTCCCTACTGCTCCCACAACTGTTTTCACATTGATAATTTAGCCTCTTTTTGCTATCCAAAGCAAGCTCAATGTTTTTCTTTTAAGCCCAGACAAGAGAAAGAACATCTTTCCATTTTAAGTAGCAGAGGAGCCTAATTCTGCAGCAGAATACAATATTGCTCTGCTTCTGAGTGCCTGAAAGGATGCATCCTAGGAGACCCATGAACAGTCTTTTTTACAGCCTTGGCTTCAGTCCCTATTATGGAATATAATTACTTCACTACTTTAAAGAAGGCTGGAACAGAGGCATTTCAAATCCTGTCAGGAAACTAGAAGACTGAATCTATCCTAATAAATTAAACTACATTCAGAAACATTCCTGGATACTGCAATGCAATTCTCTAGTCTAGTAAACAGCTACAAACATCCCCTAGCACGCTTTTGGCCCACAGCATTAGCATAACGCCAAACCGTTCCAAGATCTAGCTCATAAACCAGAGCATCCTATGAAATTGCTCCAAACAGGCAGTCTGCATAGAGCCACCCAGGCTGGGTTGCTGAGAAAACTTGTTCATGAACATGGGTCACTCTGTCCCAGCTGACATCAGTGTCCGGGAATGTTTCTGGGCACATTTAATTTATTACCACAAATACAGCCTTAGCATCTCAAACATCATCCTCAGAGCCCAAATAGAAAACTGAATTAAATCAATAAATCCAGGGCTCTTATGGGTAATCAGAAACATAAAACTAGCTAAAAGACCCCAAGCTTTGTGAATGTGTATAAGAAGGTGGGAAACCTTAAGAATTTGTAAGACAAGGCAGTATGAAAATATTTGAACTGCTTGGAATTGATTCCTGATATATTCAAAATAAGTATAGGATCCTACTGCATAAATGGAGGCCTATAAAGACATTTATTTCTGACCTGCACATAAACACAGCATTTCTCTAGGCTTGTTTTCCATGCATAAATGCTTACAATATGCATAGAAATAATACTTTTATCCAGTATCATTCAATTCCCTGAAACTAATGTGGTAGCCCCATTTGTTCAGCTGGATACAGTCACAGCAATTGTATATGGCCAGCAGCATTTGTATGTTAAAACCACAAGGCATCTCTTTCAAGCTTCATTATTTTTGTATCATGTGCATCCAAGAAATATGCTGACTGGAAAAAATATCAAAACCAGTTCAGGATGCAGACTTCAAACAGACTACAAAGACTGCAAATAACAACAGAAATGAAAGATAAAACTACTTCCTTACTTACATGAGACAGCAGTATTATTAGTAAAAAAAAGTTAACACAGCTGTAAGCTTACAATTTTTTCTCTCTTATTAAGTGACCTCGCACAAAAAGCTGACCTTCAATACTCCCATTTGACAAGCTCACACGAGAGAAATGGAAACTCCTTTCCAAATTAATGTTTATGATTCATCACTAGACTTTTGTTTCTTGCAACAAAGCTGACAGATCTGCACTACTAGCAATAAAAAGCCAGAAGGAGATCACACTAGTTATGCCCTAGGAACCACATGGAAGAGCCTGAGAACTGAAACCATGCATGTTAACATATGCTACATAAAAACCATGCAAGTTTAGCGCAGGCACCTAGCTCCAAAAGGAGTATCCTGTACTAGAATCATACAACGATAACTCACAGATTCCTTAGTGGTCAGTCTAGAATACAAATATTGAACAAAAGAAAGCATTTCCCATTTTTATTAATTCATAATTATCCTTCTAGAATTACAGTTTTTCAATTTCAATCTACACAAATCTTATTTTTCAGAAAAATGTACAATGCACAGCACACCACAATGAAAATGAGGGCTGCTGTGATCTTCTGAAAATTATGCAAGTTTTCAAAAATTACATTTCTCTATTTTGCAGTACACAGCCACCTGAGTTGCAATGAGTTTTAAATACAAGACCTTTACTGAAATGTACTGGTACAGCAGAAAATTAAATGGTTACCTTTGCACTGCATTCCTTGGCGAAAAAGGCCCTTAAGCAGCCGTTTGCAATACTGGCAGATGGTAGGACGAGTGTAAGAGTGAACAGCAAAGGTGTGTGGGACCTTCACTCTGCAAAGCACCATCTTATCCATCCAGATGGGGCGGCCACTCCAAGAGGGAATCCTCTTACTAGGTTCTGGGCAGCAACGCTGGAACAAAGAAGAGTACATAATTGGCACCGGAACAGTTCTACTGCCGTGACTGCTTTGAAATTCACAGCAGTCAGGTGAACTGGAAAAAGGCCAAAACTGCACCCATTTTTAAAAAGGACAGAACGGAAAACTCTGGGAATCACTGACCTTTCAGCCTCTTCTCTGTGCCTGGGAAGATCACAGAGATCCTACTAGAAGCTATGTTAAAGCACAGGAAGGACAGGGAGTGATTCAGGACAGCCAGTGGCCCACCATGATGGAGTGACTCCTCTAGCGGACAAGAAAAAGGCTACAGATGTAATTTATCTGGAATTCTGTAAAGCCTCTGATATGGTCACCATAACACCCTTCACTCTAAAGGTGAAGAGATGGATTCAACAGGCAGACTTTTAGGAGAATAAGGAATTGGCTGGATGGTCACATCCAGAAGAGTAGTGGTCAATGGCTCAGTGTTCTGACACATCAGTGACAAGTGGTGTCCCTGAGGGCTGATACTGGGACCAGAGCTATTAAAAGTCTTTACCAATGACAGACAGTCATTGGGAGCGAGTGCACCCTCAACAAGTTTGTGGATGTCACCCAGAGGAGAGGTGCAGCTGGCACACTGGAGGGGCACAATGACATCCAGCAGGACCTGGATAAGCTTGTGAAGTGGGTCTATGGGAAACTTAAGCAGCTCAACAAGGCCAAGTGCTGGCACTGCACCTGGGCTGAGGTACCTCCCTGTATCAAGACAGGCTGGGGATTGGTGCCAGCTCTGCTGGGAAGGACCTGGGGGTCCTGGTGGATGAAAAAAAATGTCAATATGGCTGTAAGGGATGTGCTGGCTCCAAAAATCACCAGACAAGAAAGCAGCCTGGCCAAGAAGCTTTAAGAGGATACTGTGGTATTGTAAAACAAAACCATGAACATACCAGATGGAAAAGCCTTGCAGAAAGCAGGAAGTTATATATGAACCTTTATTTCCACAGAAGATAAAATGATAGAAATTCACTCATGACATTTAATTTTTAAGCAACCTGACAAGGTTCAGAGAGCACATACAAACCCCCATATAGAGAGTAAAATGAAAAAACACTGAAGGCAGGCAAACCAAATTCCAATCACCTCCTCAAGCTATCAGTTTTCAGAAGCAAGGTATAGCATGCTGGGTAGCTTACTAGATTAAGAAAAAATATTTAGAAAACTCAAAAAATTATTTTGAAAATTAACCCCCCCCAAAAAAAAATATTTTAATTTAAAAGAAAAATTTCAGCAATTAAAACAGAAAAGGCACTGAGTAAAATAGAGAGGTATCAAAAAGGTACTAAACATGCACATAAAAATCAAAGTTAAATTCTGTGATATATAGTTACAATTCTATGTTCACTGAATTAATATACCAGTAGTCATAAACTTCAAAATAAATATTTTTCATTACTCAAGATAAGGCTTTTATAGCTTCTAGCTAAAAAAACATGTTCTTGAACTAGAGTATATTATTTGTATTTTAAACTGTGGTAAGAATAGTTAGAGTGTAAAGTAACAGATTAATAGAAAACAAATGGATTTAATCACTGCCTGTCCTGTCTTATGATCCCAATATAGCTGGGATATACTTGATAATTGATATTTTTTATGTAATTGATAACCTCTCAGCAATCATTGTCACAAAGAACTACTATAAGCCCTCCATTCCCTACACACTCCTTGACAGGGTTTGGGGTTTTTTGGATTAACTCTGTGAAAAGCTTAACAGCAGATCAGGAAGAATCTTCCCCAGTATTAAAGCTTACAATTTGTATTGCTTTGGCCAAGTAACTAATCTATGCTGATGCAATAATTACCGAATGAATCTGCATTACTAAGAAGGCAAGATGTTTTATCATTGTGAAGCCAAAGTTCTCAAGATTTCATACAACCATGAGCGAAAGGCTAATAAAAAATTAAATATAAAATTTATAATTTATTTCCTGTTTCATCTCTCACAGTAATAATACACAATAAGTGTCACAGTCTAAGAATCACCATATTTTAAAAGTCACTAAAACCAATCATAATGGTTAAGCTGGACTCCCACATACTCATCATGAGCCACTTAAAACACTATCTAGTTCTCCAGAGGTTAAAGAACTTAAAACAGAAATTGTTTCTCCTTTGACATTACATACCTCTTCAGAGGCAGAGGATGTGTGTTCAGCTTGTGCTGGTCTTGGAACTGAAAGCCCTGCTCCCGGTAAAGACACGTTAGACAGGCGCCTCTTCCTCACTCCACTGCAGTTGTTTGGAATCTTGAAGGCACATCGCTTATGGTAGTTTAAGCCACAACCTGGAAGAGGAGTTTGTTTATTAAAAAAAACTCCCAACATTCAAAGTAACAAAAACACTACAAATAATTTGATAAAGCACCTTTTAAAAAGATGACCCAGGAAAATAGTAAAGGCAGAAATATATTGTTGTGTCAAATTCTCTTATTTTAGTATTCTTTATGTGATTCACAGAAACAGCTTTTTCTCCAGTAAGCCCACTTCTAGTAACAAGGTCTAAGTCTTGGAATCAGCTGTCTCCCACCACCAGGAGGCTTTCACCACTCCCGCACTTTGGAGCACAAGAACCAAGAAGAATTCAGTGGGAAGGCAGAGTCAGTACCTGACAGCAGGCTGCAGAGAGCTCCACAGCCAGCTGGATGAAAGCCATAAGGAAAGGGATTCCCCTTTGGGAGTCTCTCCAAACTATGTGTTCCTTGTGCAAAGAACACAAGGTTGTAGACTAGCTATTTTTTTCTAGGTGGGAAGCAACAACACTTCTTAAGTCATTAGCCCAAGGTCACGCACAGTTTGCATTAATGCCAAGATCAGAACTTGGGTTTTCCAATGCACAAACCCTTCCCGCTATGAAATACAATATTTATCACTTGCTAACATACCAAACACAATACAACAACTTCTTCCTCATCTTATGTAGATATACACACACATAAATACACCAAATATCAGAGACTTACCTTCACATTTTAATCCTTGTCGTACCAAACCCCAAAGCATCTCTCCGCAGTAGTCACAAAAAGTAGGAGCCTTGTAGGAATGCACATAAAGTGCATGAGGACGAATCTGGAAATCTTCAACTGTAGCCAAAGCTTTTAAAAAATTGCCACAGGATCAACAAGGATTTATGAAAAGAACATGTTTTAAAAATGGCTAATTTAAAGAATACTAACAAGCTATTTAGAAATCAGCATTTTACCGTATGCCATTTAAATATGCATTTAGGAGACTGCATAGTTTTCAGTAAGCATTTTTATTGAGGAAAAATATCCATTGAACTCTGCAGGCTAATGGCCCAAACTAATCAACAGTATGAATCACCGTTGAAAACCTCACTAAGTTGAAGGCAGGTATAACAAGCTTTGCTTAAAGCAACAGTAAACATTTGAAAGAGCAACATAATTTTCAGGCAGTTTTGTAACAGCTACAAAATTTTCAAAAAAATATGGTACTACAAGATAGATTTTTATGTTCTAAAGGACTTTTGCAGTAAAAGTTTACTAGACTAAACTCAGTGTATCAAAACAGAACTGTGGCTAAATTTTCCACAGAACACTAAATATTCTTTTCTAAGCACAGATATATTTAAATTACTTTCGTCCTGTTGATTTGAGGAAAAAAACAAACCACAGACATTTTACATTAACATTACCTTGCCCTGAGGGCTACTATTTTTTGATCAGATATGTACTAACATTTTATATTCAGATTCTTATTTTTAAAATCCTACTGAAAGAGATGTATAGGTCTTCAAAATGCCTTCAAAATTCGGGTGGTCTGTCTGTCAGAAAACTGTCAGAGACTGCCAAAAGACAGACAACAAATTCTCCAAATATGCTACTCACCAGAAGCAATGAAAAGCTCAAATTAAAATGATCAATTACTGAATATCTTGGACATGCCCTGAAATGTGGTCAAGGACTCAGCCTTACAGCTATCAAATTCATACTTTATTGATCAAAGTTTACAGATCTAATGACAGTCAAGAGGTCTCTCTTCCTAATATGTAGGCTCAGTTTGTCACTTTATCCTCAAAGGCTTAAAAAAGTGCTCAATACCAATCCAGCTTTTATTTGCAGTTTAACTACAGCAGACTTTTGATTGACTCTGACTAAGTATTGATCAAACACATACAATGACAACCAGGGCTGGGGTTATTTTGTCCTTGTTATTGGTTAATAACCACCACTCTAAGGACTATGTTGTTTAAATAAACCATTTTTAAGAACTGCAATAACCTGTAAGAGTCTGTTTTTATAGGTATGATTCAGCAGCAACATTCATATGAAGTCTTATGACACCATATGCCATGAACAGCAAAAGCTACAGAACAGATACAAGCAAAAGAAAACCCACAACGGTTGGAAGAACAAATTCTGAATCCTACCTGCATTTCGCCTTAAACAAATATCAAAATTAAAAACTGATATTATTACATTTATAAATTCCCATTTGTGTAATTCAGATTTATTTATAATAATAAACCTGAAGAAGATTAAAACACAACAATGAAAAAATAACAAAGCTGAGTACTGAAGCATCAGTGACACTTGGACTTTCTTGGAAATCACTACCCCAAAATGTATGAGACTTAAGTGAAAAAGCTCAAGGCAGGCATGAAAAAATTGCTCCATTAAGTCCTATATTATTCCGTTCTACTGAATAAAGAGTTGTTTTACTCTTACAATAATACCTACCAGAGAGCACAACCTCAACAAGATCTCCCTCATGTATCTCTTCTGCTGATGTAATTCGTTGCAAAATATTATCTGAGTTCAGGTCATGGCGGAACAGGAGAATTTTGTCATACATGCCAAAGAAACCACACTCTGGGAACTGCAACAGAAATCAAACTCTAAATTACTACATGCTTTTTGATAATTCTATATATCAATGTTTTTAATAACAGCTACAGAACTCAAGAGTTGTAAATGTTTCATGTTAACAAAATTAATCTATTCATTTTTGATGAAACAAAGCCTTCTCTGAAAGTTTCTCTTTTATTTTTTTTTTTTTTAGCCTGAAAAAAAAGAAGTGTTAAGTTTTTAGGTTTTTTTGGGTTTTTAATCTCTTAGACCTGCATAATCAGTCTGGCAAGTAAAAGCCAATGCAGGCCCTGGATACCACCTATAACCCTTATTTCACAGGTATTCTGGTCAGGCAGGTATTTAGCTCATGACACTTTAGCAGCACCTGCCATATTTTTATTAAGGAGCAAGCCAGTTGAGGCTCCACGTCATTGTTGTACAACAGCTTAGATCTACAGATGTGAGAAATCCTGAGTAACATGCTCCACGGGACATTGCTTCAGCAGGCAAGTTGGACTCTGTGATCTCCAGTGATCCCCACCAACATTACCCATTTTCTGTGATTCTGTGAAAAGAAAAACTCAAATCCCCACAAAGACAGAAAAAAAAAAAAAATCCACACAGGAAACAGATACACTAAATAGCATGCCACTTTTCCATGACACTGAAACAAGCTTTCTCATTCTGTATTTTCCCTACTCTTCAAAACACGGTCAAGTATGAGTAAAACTTAAAATGAAAAGCTTAAAAGTAAATAGTTCATGAGGGAAAAGAGCAGGAAGAGACCCTGGAGAGGAATGAGCAGCACTCAAGCAGCTCCTTTGACCTTTTTGGCTTAAACCAGAATGCAAACTTGAGGTGGGAACACACACGCAGAACACAGCACGAAAAATGTGGGGAAAAAATACAGAAAAGCTCATAAAGCTTCTTCTTAAGAAGAAGAAACTTTAAACTAATGAGGTAACAAGTTAGTAATTTACATGTCACACAGCCAGTAAGTATCTAAACTGCATGAAGCTTGTAGTATATAATTTGTTATTAACTAAAATCATCCAAGATTTGTTCTACCAAATCAAAAACATAATGAAGGTATCGTATCCATTGTGCCCATTGTTTCCACACTTTCTTCCTATTCAGAGAAAAATAATGTCCTCTTTACAGCAGCAATTTTATCTGAAATATCAAGTTGGTCTTCTCTATTTCAGTGTGTACACACTACAAAATATTGAAGAAGTCCATGCTCCAGAAAGCATGCTATCTACCTTAGACAGTCACAAAGAGAAGCAGCCGAATTTGTACAATTTAGCCCCTGCAGGACAAAAGACAGGGGTGACCAATTTATACTGACACATAGATATTTAGTCCACAGCAAGAAGATTTACTGGGTCGATGCCAAAGCAGCCAGCTGCTTCCTCTGTCTGTCAACTCACTCTCAGGTTTCCTACACGAAATAGCAAATATCCAAGAATATTCTGAAAATTACATTTTTTCCAATTGTCCAAAGATCATTTGTAATAGCAAAGAAAATGCAAAGCTTAAAAATTAACTGTACTGTCCAAATATGTGTCTCAGTATCTCTGCAAGTATGCACAGGACTTGACTTTATATTCAGAACACACTAAGATACAGTCACTAGTAATTCTTCCAGGAGAACTGACGTTTCTTCATATCTGAAACCACATCATAAACTTACTTTAAACTCTAACCCAAAATCCCACTGTGCCTTGATTGACAAGAAAATAAGATATATTTACATTACTAAAATAAGTGCTGTGAGGTTTTATTCCTTGATACACTGTTAACTTCTGTAAATTGCATTATAGTGTTGAAGAAATTAATTCTAACAAAAGGGATATAAAATCAATGTTACAACAGTATATATCTGACTGCAGATATACATGACACTTACTAGTAACACCAATATAATTTTCAGCTGCCAGGAGGGACAACTCATGACTCAGGGAATCATGTGAAGTATTGTCTCTTTGTATTAAGCTCACAGAACCACCTATGAACCACAGATTTTAAGGAAGCCTCTAAGATATTTCACAGGTTTGAGTCGTCTTTTTTTGACAAAGATATGTCTTGCTCTTTTATTTTTTTCACTCTTTAGCACCATAACCCTGTCATGCAGCTGCCAAAACATCCCTACACATAATCCCCCACCTCAGTAACCAGAGGTCACATAATCACCTGCCAAGCAGCACTTACCTTAATTGCTATGATAAAATATATTCTGCCCATGCACCATTTATCCATTCTCATGTACAAATCTTGGATTTATTAAAATGTTTTAAACAGACTACATTTATTTTCATTGCTAAATGCTGACAAAGTTAGAGATGAACACTCAAGTCCTCTTTGTGACACCAAGTGTAATCATTACAAAATATGAGACATTACATCCCTTAGAAAGCAGTATCAACATTGACCCAAAGTTTGTAAATAACGTTGTAATAACTATAATTAAGATTTTTGTTTTCAAAAGATTTCCAAAGGCAAAATTAATTTCTATGAGTAGAAATATTGTGAAAATCATCTATTACAGATTGTTCAAATTGTTTGTATCAACACTCTCATTTGATTCTCCATTAATTAAATTGACCTTTTCAGTTGTGTATCACGAGTGCTTCTCATATTGTCATGATATGATTTACTGCCCCATTCTTCCAAAACAAATATACCTACACATAAAAGAAGTGACTCTGAAAGATTGTCTGGTTTTGTAACTCTAACATTTAACCTCCTTAAAAGGTATTTCTTCTATTTACAAACTTGAGCTTTATCAGTGGCTTCTAGACTAAGATGCAGAATCACACACTCACAACTAACAAGGGAATAATCTATACTAGTACAGAATACAAGAATTTTCTCACTAAACACGGACTCTGTACAGTTTCTATAGTAAGTGACAAGACTGCACCATCTTCATTTCTGAAATAATAATTCCAAAAGCTGAAAGGATAAAAGAGAGTCTGTTTATTGGTATAGAGAGCTTCAGTTGCTAGGTTTTCCTGAATCCATAAGACGGACAGGTAGTAGCTGAGGAACCTCACAGTAGCTCATTTACCTGTCCTGCCTGTGAAGTGCTTGAATTCACACCCACAAAGCTGCACAGAGGAAAAATGCAGGTGGGGGCAGCCCAACAACACCCTGCCCAGGACTTCCAAGCCCCTTCACAGGAGCCATTATGCCCCCAAAGGCCCATCTCCACAAGCCAGGAGAGGACAGAGAAACAAGGGCAGGTAGGAACCCAAATTAAGAAGTCCAGGGAGAAGATAGCCTGGCCTTCACAGGACACCCAGTTCCCACACATACAGTGATAAGGTAAGTCAATACTAGAAAACCTTTTGGCCTGAGAGGAGCTGTGGTCCAGTGGTATGGTACAGATTATAAAATGCTGGGAAATTAGAATTGTACAATACCTCTGGAATGTTTACAGAAGGAAACAAAGCCAAGGAAAGAGGTGATTCAGGGAGGAATAAACGTGGGAAAAAATTGAGGGATAAGAAGATAAAAGAGGCTGGTCACCTATAAACAGGGATTGGTCAGAACAATTGTCTGATCATGCCCTGGGCATCATCAGCACCACCCGTCCTCTATTCTCATTGAATTCAATTTCTACCTATTTTCCTGAATTCTCTTCTTTTATTCTGAGCCCATGTGTGTGTATGGCGGGGGGTCTGACTGCCAGTAATCAGAGCAAGAGGACCCTGTAATGTCATTGACTGGAGAGGTCAGAGTAAGTGAAATCAAGAGCTTGAAAATGCAGGTGCCAGCAACTGGACAAACAAAGATCCAGCAGCTGCTATTGAGCAGAAAGTGCTTTATACCAGATGCTACAGACATCCACTATTTTTTTACTGGTGGGTAAGTGGGTATATACCTGTATGGATTTTCCCCACTAGCAGACCTCCATCCTGAACCATCAGAGATCAAAACAGCATGGGACCATTGGTGCTGTTTGAGTTCATGTGAGTGCTCACAGACAGACACACTGCTGATCTGTTTGGATCTCTGTGTATACATGTATGAGTTGCGCACCTGTATCCAAATGCTAATGCCTATCAGACCTACATGGTCAGTCTTGCTGTCTGTGGCTGCACACAGGGACAGAGCTGCAGCAGCCTCCAAATCAAAGCATACCAAATAAAATTTTTCAAGTTATATGAACTAATTCTGCTCTTTCCTTGCACATTTTCCCCCAACCCCCAGTAAAAAACCATTTCCCAGTTACATAAGAACAGACCCTACTGGGAAGATGCCTGCCTCCCAATTCCTTTCCACACACTCCGGCTCAGACTCCTCCCCTCTGCCCCCACTCCAGCCCTGTGCACCCAAGCCATGGAAGCGCTGGCTGGCTGCCTGCCCTCCCCACGGCCGGCTCTGATGAGCTGCAGGTGGCCCAGCAGAGCCCTGTCTAAGGCACTTGGGCCTCGATGTAGGGAGCAATCAGCTCCAACCAAGCAGCTTGGCTCCTTACAGGCGTGCGGCGCCCTGCTCTCTCTTCCGCTCCCCAGATCATGGGGGAATTCAGCATTCCTCGCTAGCACCTTGGCCAGAAGGCTATGTGCAGACTGCTGGCCAAGAATAACCTCATCGATTAACAGGGGTTTTATTTCAAGTGGTATCTTTTAACAGAATTTTTACGCAAAGCTTAAACTATGTTCAATAGTTGAACTGTATTCAAGTTGTACACTATCAAATTCTTCTCTCTTGTACTGCAACAAAGAACAGCTTTTATAGCTTTTCTTATGCTCAGTTACATGAAGCTGTTAAGGAAGAACATTATCCAGTTCCTTTGAAGTGTTAAGAGCTCATAATGTAAACTTGAAAACAAAACTCAAAACAGAATTTTTTAAAGCCTGTTTTATCTTACGGGATTATACAGCTATTACTTTCCTGCATAAAAGCCTCATATATCTGCACAGTTACTCAGAACATATAAACTGCTAATCCCAGTATTACTTAGTTTCCTAAAAGCAAAAACATGACTGTTCTCAGTCTCAACAGTTCCAAAAGAGCATCTAGTGACAGGAAATCACTTGTGGGAAGTCTACGCATGCACTAGACTGTGCCAAAATTAATCTCTGGTACACAAATATATGAACTTATATCAAGAATATATGTAATTCTTAATACTCAGGTGGCACTAGCACAAATAACACACCTAGTGTATTATTGCAGTTACACTGTGGAAAAATCATTGGTGTTATATAGCATGCTCATACTGTAAGTATTACAGCATATCTAGCTTTAATTGAGAGTGCATTACATCGTCTTTGTTATCCAGAAGAACTCAACCAACATACAGCAGTCAGTATTGCTGAGGGAAATACAACTGAGGCTTCTTTCTGTCTTGGCAGGAACTGAAAAATCCCTTTACTTCAAGTTCCAGGAGTTATTTTACAAAGTTCTGGACTAGTCGCCAAAAATTCACACCAGGGAAAAGTGTAGGCGGATATTGTTTCAAGGTCCAATATCTCATGACCCGTCGTAACGCAAAACAAATGCTTCAAACCACTGAAAAGTTAATTCCAAAGTCTAATGGTCCAAAACACCATTGGAAAGTCTCTTCGTTCACTGAAGTCATCCATTCTATTATCCTGCATCCCTACCCAGCTATTCACTCCCACTCTTTAGAATCATGTGCCAAATCACATTATCACACAGACAATTAGTTTCAAACATGTTGCAGAAGATCCTTCCCTCACCAGATGTCTCAGTACAGACATACTTGGACTACTGCTTGGCTAGGTTTTCCAGCATACAAACCCATTACCATGCTGGAAATGCTAATCTGCCCCTCACATAACACCTCTGTACCACCAGTAACTCCCCAGCTCCCACTTTCTCACAACCATGTTTCTCATGCCTCAACTCTTGCTAAGGCTCTGCATTACTTAGTCCATATGAAGAAAACAGCTGACAAGTCAAGAAGGCAGAGCAGTAGGAGGAAAACAGATCTGAGCACATCTGAACAGAAAAGATTATTTGCTTTCATTTTAGAGCCTTTCAAAAACAAACACCATGAGCTACTACAAGCTTAACCTGAAGAAAAACCCAGAACACTGGTTGCAGTACTGTTACTCATTTATTCCACTCAAGTTGTTACTGCAAGAGTTGTAGAGATGCATTTGTAATATGGATGGATTGCAATGTGATCCTAATGCAATGAAAGCACAGAAGTGGAATCTAAGCAGCAAGACAAAAGAAATACACTTTTGATTTTTGCTAAATGGTGACTTTGAGAGGGTTCAGTCAAAAAAACTATTCTAGAAAAACTAGGTGGGAAGAGTAAGAAACAGATCGCATGGGTAAAGTATCAGTACTCAATCAAAAAGAATGCAACGGTTAAAGGCTCACGAGAATTTCAGGGACATTCTAAGGTAGGGGAGAAATTTGTCTGTTTCAGAGCAAAACATAACAAAGCCATCAGAGGAAATACATACAGAGAAGGAGAATGCTGAGTATGACTGAAAGCGAAAATGATGGACAGGTCTGTGGACCAAAAAAGATAGAGAAGTTACAGAAACATGAAAGTAAAGATTCATAAGTTTATTGAAAAAGTTACAACAAATCTTGCAGATACTGATTCTACACAACTAATAGCACGAGTAATACTATAGTAATCAAACATTTTGCATTTATAGCTCTAACGAGAATAAAATTAGGTAAACTGGAATACAGCATTTAGAACATGCTGTCCAACATAATCCTCAGTTTGCAGGCAGTGGAACATCACCACATGCGAGTTTCCAGTTTTAAGTCAGTAATCCCTTAGTCCTACTTTGTGTGAGGAATGAAGAAACATTTTCCAACACAGAACAGGATCAAGAACTTGTCTTTGTAATATCTGATCATTGTGCAAGGACACAGTGTCTACCTGCTACAAGTTTTTCTGTTTCTAAACACTATCCCTCTGTTCCAGCAGCCATGTGTCTAGCTTAGGCTCCTCTTCAGATTGCCCCTGAGAACTTATGTTTGATACTTTAATACACAGCAACCTAGATAAGGAATGAACAGAGAAGACCACAAGCACTGGAGATCGTAAGCAATAATTTTTTTTAAGCATCCCTAAAAAGTCTAAAGATTGGATTTTCTGAGGGCTTGTATTAACCATTCCAGTACACAAAACCCTAACACAGTGCCTCCCAAACTTAACTTTAAACTTGCAAAAAAAAAAAAAAATTTAAGAAAAACTCTTAATAAGAAAAAACATCCCCTGATGTTTAGAACATCTGTAATAGAGCTAAGAGACACACCAAATATTTGCATTACTCATCTCACTCTCCTTGCAGACACATGCCTCTTTAGTTTCAGTTCTCTTGATGCTGCTTCTAATTATCCTTCTGCAAAACCTGAACAAGCTACTCTGAACACCAGTGTCTGAAGCAGGAAACACAGAAAAGCAGAACCCTAACCAATATTTTTGATACTGTAATTGTAGCCTCAAGTACATTTAGGCAGGTGGGTCAAGCTCGCAAATAAGTGAAGAAGGACTTCTCAGAGTTTTATTTTGTTCCAGATTATGTAGAGGAACACAAGCCTGAAATGTGACTGTGAAGTAAGAAAATATTTCTTGAACACTAGTAAAGATAGCACTCTAATAAGAAGAGAGGCTATCAATTATTATTCCAAGTAAAAAAAATAAAAGTTATTTCTCCTTATTAATAAAAGAAACACAACAGTAAGTAAATATTGTCAAGTACAGAACTATCACAACAACAAACCACACAGTACCCTGCAGTCAAGACAAGACAGTTTAAGCAGGCTGTGGACTACCAGAGGAAGGAGAAGCTTTAACACAGTTGAATCGCAACAGCAAACCCAGCAGCTTCAAAGCTTTTAACTGGAAAAAAACAGCAACCATTTGCATGATTACCAACAAGAACGCAGCTCACAATTTACATATTAGGTACACACTAATTCTAGAACATTTAACAGTCTAGCAACAGTCACCAGCTCTGAGAGAAAAAAAGTCAAGGCAGGACATATTGCTGTCAAATAGAGTACAGGGAGAATATTGCCACTCGTGCACTAGCTGCAAAACTACTTATGAAAGATGAATCCACCACACACGAGGTTGTTTCCTGATCAGTTTGCTGCCTGCAACATGTTTTCACTGCGCAGTCACTTTCTGGTAGCGTCAGCTGCAGGAGAGCAGAAACTACAGCAAAGCCAGACAAAAAGGAAAACTGATCATGAAATCCTCATTACTTTTGCAGTAGGCTTAGCATGTAAGAAGTTTGACAAGTATAGCAAGACCTCAAGTTAAACTTAGCTGAGCCTGCCAAAAAACCAGAAAGGAAAAAAGAAAAGTAAGTGTGAATATACTTGTTTTCATCTTTAAGACAGAAGACAGGAAATATGCAGATGTAAAGAGAAGGAGCTGGTATAGAAAAAAAAGCAGCCCCTAAAATGGCTGCGTAAAGGTACACTTTTAGATGCATGGCACATGAAAAAAAAAGTCGACCCAAATAACTCATCTCTTCAGAAAGGTGCTAACATGCTGAATTGTACTTTGGAAGTTATTATGAAATTGGCTTGAGAACTGGTTTGTAAAAATATGAAAGACACAGTAAGTTATGAGAGGCAAAAAAAAAGATACACAGCATTTGCAAATAACATATAATGAGGTTATGTTTTTTCAAGTTATTAGGTGAAAAAGAATTTTATGATTACACTAACCAACAATAAATATCACAATTATCACAACAATGAAAGACATGGAGATAATTCCCTGACCTTGATGGAAAACAGCAATTATTTCTTATTTTATGAAATGCTGTTAACTTCTTTTCAGGCTGCTTCCTGGGCTCTAACCCTCCTAACCTAAAGATAAAATTTGGATGCAAAACAAGCATGACCAGTGTTCCTTCCTTCCTAGGAAGACAGAACTTTCAACAGGGTAGCCAAGACACAAGGGAAAAGTGTGCTAAGGTTCTTTTATTTCTCAGTCAACCCTCTCTTAACAGAAAGTTATATTGGTATATAAGAGTAACACATGTATTCAGTATACAGAAAAACAATACTAGGACATTATTAGCTGTTTGGTGGGATCTTTAATTACTGACTAGAAACAAAAAGAACAGCTAGTATCAAGTCTGTAGCCACAACTGGTCCTGCCACTGTGGCTGGCTATACAGATCCAAGAATATTCTTCAACAGTAGTAAGCGTAAGCTAGTAAAAACCTAAGGTATCAGTGACATTGCTGAAAGGAAAAAATACTTGATTTAAAAGCTTGTCCCTTGAGAGTTACCAAAATTTCTTTGTGCATAATTGCAAATACCTAATACAGATCTCTGTCACCATACCAAACTCTTGGCATATCTCAGTTGCTATTACTAAACAGCCTGTTAGTAAACCACTGCTGCCATCAGCAGAACATGGTAGCGTTATACCATACCTTCTGGTAAACTATTGAGCACACGAGGTCTTTAACAGCAGAGAGGGACAGGTCCTGAGCTTCAATGGTGACAGTCTCTCGAGTGAGACCAATCTGCAGAAGGAAGGAGATTCCATGCATAGAGCCTCGAGAGTTGGTGAGGCTCTGGGTACTGAAACTGCCATTGGAGAGTCGACTGGAGAGCCCCGACTGGGGACTTGAAGACAAAGTTGGGGTCTGTGGTGCAGCAGCATGACATATAGGTGGGGAAAACTTCTGTAAGGATGGGGGAGAAGAGTCGTTTGATGACATCTGACTTGCTTTTCTCTGCCAAGATCTCCCTAGTAGTCAAATTCTGAGTAAAATACGTTATAAGTTCCTGGTTTGAAATGAAAGCAAGGATAAGGTAAGTTTCCCTTTCTTAGTTCAGTAAAATGCTCTTGACCAGTAAAACTTAAATTTCCCTTTCATTCAATGCAAGCCAAAGAGCAAAATAATTACAGCTGCAAGTTACTTTAAATTAAAGGTTCTTTCTCTGCAGTTACAATCAGCTGATCAAAAGCAGATTGCCTGTCCTTTAGCACCACATTCAGACACAGAGCCTTACATAAAGGCATCACAGGAACACATCAGCTCTGCTGTTTTACACTTGTCCTTCATTTTCATTAAAAAATAAAAGCTGGAGAAGCAGATGGAAATAGGTGCTGATAATTCATTAAAAGTATCCTTGTTCACTTAATTACACAGATCATATCTTAAACGAAGTCTCATCTTCATGAAGATAGCCTTCTACAACGAAAGAAGATTCTTAAGCAACAACAGAAGTCCACGTATGTGATGACTCTATTCCTCCTTCAGAAAGTCTTCTCTGAATTCACAGGACACGGTGAACTTGAAGATCAATGAAGATATCCGATTTCATTTTTATAAAATATTTTAGCTCATGAAATGGAGGAGCAGAATGTCTGAAGACACAATCACATTAAATGTAATCTCTAGCATCACCCAGATAATCTCCAGCATTTTGAAACGTTGTACTCTGCCTGTAGGGGAAAAGATAAAGTTGTTATTTCACATGAAATGCATAAAGTTGAATATCCGTGTCATAACCACTCTACTTTTACGCAGCAGGATACCAACTCCTTTCACTCAAATGTGTTACCTTAGAAGCATTTCATACTTGTAAGTTAAACTTAACTGCTTTCCCACTGTATGATACACAAGAAAAATCAGATCTAGCACTGACCAATATGTGACCACAATTTCTAATTGGCACTGGTTTAGCAGAGCAAAGCACTTGGCACTCAACAGGAAAACAACAAAAAAGGTAGGGGGAGGGAGCAGCAGAACACAGCTCTGCTCTGTACATCTGCATTGAGAAGCTGGTGGGTAGGGAAGGAAAATCATTAAATGTGTAGAAATGTCAAAAAAACAAGATAAAAACTCAAACTCTATGCATTAGCATGTACTCAGGGTATCATTTTAATACTGTTATTCCAGAAAACTGAAGAATGACTTGCACAAACTCTAACTACAGGAAGATATGCAGAGCATACAACTGAGCATTGGTTGGTTCCTTTGGAAAAAAATTAAATAATTTAATAATACTCACACGTCTGATTAAAAAAGCAAGTCTGCTACAACCTTTGAAAATAAATAATTTCATGAGCATGGGCTTGAGATACTTGTTACAAGATGCTTGAAAATAATAATTTTAAGATTCCCCATGCAACTTCTGCCACAGGAAAAGCTTTCCATGGATGGTCCAAATACATAGATACTACATATTGCTAACAGTTTTTAAGGATCATTGATCTATACAGGATACCAAAATCAGTAAGCTCACCAATTTTTCCCTTCCCTTATGTAAAAAAAAAACCAAAAAGCAAACAAAAAAAAAAACCAAAAAAAACCCTCAAAGTGTATTACTCTTGTAATGAAATTTCAGAAGAGAAATGCCAAGAAATGCCACATCTTATTGCACGCACTAGAAGCTGTCCCTCCCAGAAATAAGGCTGAGAATTTAATACACTATGCACTCCAAGTATTTACCAGTGTAATAGCTCCAAACCCCACTGTCAATGCATTCTGAAAGGTAGATAAGGAAAGAGAGATACACAATTTGCACTAAGGGAAGGAAAATAAGCTCTTGGTACTGTGATAAAAATTCCTAACAGGGTATTTGGATGACAGAACAAATTGATACTCCTGGATTTTCAGCAGAGGGATCTAGAAACTCTTGCCTTCAAATACAGAAGACTTGTTGGACATTTAGCAACAACGCCTAAAAGAAACTTCTGCCTTAAAGACCAAGCTAAACACTACACAGATGAAAGTCATAAATAGGAAGAGTAAGGACAGTGACATTTAAGGGCTTTTCTCAAGAAAGCAGCTTCACAGTGCCTTCAAGTTTGCTTGAAGATGACTTGTTCTTGTTTTCTACATACTGCTTTCCTCTCCCTCACCTCTCACAGCAATGTCTCACCAGAGACGGCAAATACAAAGCCTTAGGGGTGGATTTGAATTACAAAAAACAATGCCTAACCAACATAATAGAGAACAAAAAACCCTTATGATGTGAAAGAATTAATGAGTCTGCTAGGCAAGTTTAATTTAGACAGTGAAAACACCCTGTGAAAGCTCACCTACAACTGCCTAATTAGAACGTCAATTATATTTATCAAAAGCACGATGCATTTGCATTGACAAAGCCTTTTGAAACCATGTGTATTCGCATACAAGCCTTTGATGAAGTTTATTTTTGTTACTCCCTAGGAAAGAATGGATCTTTCTACGAAAGGAAAGCCATAGAAACTGCTCACTTTGTAGCGAGGATAGAGTTCTTCCGAACATCCAATCAAACAAGCGTATACTGGAATTGACATACAGCCTGAAATTCCGCATTTCTATTTATGCAAGGAAAACCCTACATCTCAAAAAGCGGGAGGAACGGGGGCTGTGAAGGAGTCTCTCTGCCTCCTTCCCCCGCTGCCCAGCTCGCAGCCGGCGCTCGCCCGGGATTTAAACCCGGCAGGGACGGGCGGCTGCCGCTCCTGCTGCCCCCAAACCTTCCAGAGCTTCTCCACACCTGACCCCCAACCCGCCCTTCCGTCCCGCCGAGCCCCGCTCCAGGAGGCTCCACTCGCGGTCCTTACCCCCGCAGGGGCCGTTCCCACCGGGAGGGCCGGCAGCTCCCGCCAGGAGCCGGGCGGGACCGGCGGGACGCGTCCTGCCTGCCGCGGGTCACGCAGCCCCGTCCGGGCCGGCGCTGGCAGCCGCCCGTCCCTGCCGGGTTTAAATCCCCGCTGCGCGACCCGCCCCCGCCGGCACCATCTCCGGAGATGATGTGGCCTCGGCTGGTCACCCCCACCCCGGGGCACCCAGGGCGGAGCTGCCGCCACGGCGCTTTCCCCCCGCGGGGGACGGCGGGCGCTCCCCCGGGGCACGGCCCGTGCCGGGCTCGGCGGCCGCTCCCGCCGCCGCGGCAGGAACTTTTCGAGTCCGCCCCCGCCCTTCCCCGGCGCGGTGGCGGCGGCCCCGACCCCCGTACACACCCACAACCCCACACGCCGCGACCCCGCGGCGGCTCCCGCCCACAGCGGCGGCCGCGGCGTCCCCGGTCCCGCCGCGCTCACCTGCGGCCCCGCTGCCCCGGGCCGGAGCGGCCACTCGCGCATCTCCAGCTCCGCGGCTCCCCGCACTCACACCAGAGCCGCCCGGGACGGGACGGGGCTGCGCGCGGGGGCTGCCGGGAGCTGTAGTCCCGCGACAGCGTTCTGCCGCGGGCCGCTCGGCCTGCGCGAACCACGAGCCCCGACGTGCCCCGCGCGGGCGGGGGGCTCAGCGCGCGGGCGGCGCACGCGCAGGGCTCCCTGAAAGAGTTTCCGTTAGTTTTCCTCGGCCGTGGCGGGCGCTGCCCCGAGCCGCTACTGCGGGACGGGACGGGACGGCCCCGGCTGCGGGGCCCTGCGCTCCGAGCTGCAGCTGCCGCCCCGCCGCCGCCCCGGCCTCGCCTCTCCGGCCGTGCCAAAGCCTGGGTCCGCGCCAGCTCGCAGCCGCTGGCTGCGGTGCCAGCTCGCAGCGGGTCCGGGCAGCCCCCGCCCTGCCCGCCGTACCTCGCGGTACCGCTCCTCCTTCGCCCCGCTCCGCCCGGCCCGGACACCCGCAGCCCGTGCCTCCGTGCGCGCCGCTCCCGCCTCACCTTGCCGGGACGGGGTGGCGCAGCCCCGCGGGGATGTCCCCTGGGCCGGGCAGGCCCTCCATCGCAGCACAGGAAATACTTGACCTAGTGTGTCACAGCATCGCGCTGGGCTTTTCCGTGGCCGCGCTGACCTGCGAGCTGGAAGTGGCTTTCGGCGTGTCCCGCTAGCCCCCGCGGATGTGCGTGCGTGACCTCAGAAGTTCTCCAGGCCCCTTTGCTGTCCGTCTCCTGCTGCGTTTCAGCCCCCCCTTCAATACTCTGATTGACCCAAATCCCGTATTCTGCCCTGCGTTAATGATGCCACTCTTGGCATCAGCAGCAAATTTCTGCACGCAAAATACTTAGCAAAAACAGCGAGCTGAAGTACCGAATAAAACTGGTGCAAGGCGAAACTGCCTCTGTAACCTCCCTCCAGCCCGAAATCTCCCTGTTGAGGGAAACTTGTAATCTTCCTTCTTGAATTTGGATTCAATTTCTGTGTACAAGTCTCAAGATAATACCCACCACCATAGGAAGTTGCTGAAGTTTAAGTTATATACCAGACCGAAAACACCTTGAAAAGGCAAACTGTCAAATTCAAAGGCTTCTAATCCTCAGCTCAGCGAGACACAGATGGAGAAGCAGATTAGTGCCTTGTCATTTATAGCTCTGTTTGTAACGTACATTTCTCATTTCCTTCATCTTGCACTCCTGAGGCCTGGCCCAAAACCCAGTGAAGCTGAGGGGAGTCTTTCCGCTTTCTTCACCCTATTTTGCATCAGACCCTCACACAGTGCAGCTGATAGAGAGTGTAACCAGCTCTCTGCGCTGACTGGCGCCATTTTATTTGATAAATAATTACCCTACAGCTTCTTGTCAAAAATCTGGAAGTACTTTAAACTAAAAACATAGCAGTTAATGGTTGATTCTGCTTTAAACTGGTTTTGAATGCCAAAAACCACCCTGGGACTTTTTAATGAAGGCTAATTCCATGAATAGGGGATGTTCTTGCCAAAGCTCTGCACCAAATAGCTGAGCAATCTTCGTTTCCTTTTTCCTCTGAAGTGGGACTCCCACACGCCACCACTGTAAACACAGAGCTTTCCTCCATAAACATGATTTCTGATGCTTAGCACAGCAAGGAGTCACAATCTACTATATTTAAAGTGCAGCAAGCTTCTCACATTTTGAGTAGCAACCCTAAAAATAGCTGTTTATGGACAACACCAGATGGATACTAGGTATTACCACAGTCACTGGGCAGCGATTATATTTCTTTGAAAAGAAGCTCAGCTTTGTACCATCCAATAGGGTTGGTGCCATTTAATTTGGTGCCCTAAGCTGTAATAGCTGCTTTTTCATAAATCAGAGGATGAATTAGTTAAAATCAATTTATTACAGAACAGAGGACAGCATCAGCCAAAATAAACCAAACTGTTGTAAGCGTTTCTTTGGTGTTACTTTCTATTAAACAAATATCACTGAAGCATCCAAACCCTGCTCTGTTTGTAAAGATCTCTATTGTAAAAGCGTGTAAAACACATCTGAAAGCAGCTCTGCTTTCAGCATCTGTGTGTGGAGCAGCACATCCATCTGTGCACATGCACAGCTGACTCTGTGTGATTGCAGCATCATGACAGCATTAGCCCTGGCTGCAGTAATTGACAGGGCAAGCATTCTGGTCTGTTATTTTTATGGCTACCATAATTGGTGATTTCCTGTGGATTTCATCAATGTTCGTACTTTTTTTTCTGAGCCCACATCATTCCCTGAGATGGTTAGCTTGCTGTCACAGCTCAGCTTTCCCTGCTGAAGCCAGCTGCGCTTTACAAATCACTCTTACATCTACAAGATAACAGGAAATGGGCAACTTTCATTGTACTTATTTGCTTTTATAAACAACAAAAAAATGGTTTTCTGTATGGACCACGAGTCTATATAAACAAACTGCATTTGGAACTGTTTTATGACTTTAAAAAAGCACCAAGTTTTCATAGTTAGAGAATAATATCCCTAACATTTCATCTGACGATGAATACATGGTGTATTAATTTCTATTCACCAATCTAATGTTTTGAATACTTTCATATTCAATGCAATGTCTTGGGAGAGCTTACTGGTGAAATTCCATAAGCACATGCTGCCATGATTATTTTTCACTGCTTTTGACACTGGTGTTGTATAGCAAAGGCTCTCATTTAGGATCTGCAAGATCTGCAACAAATGTCAGCAAAAAGAGGAAGTAGTATCTCTACAGACAAAATATAGAACTGCTTTTCCTTTTTTTATTCTTTTTTCTTTTCACTGTCTCTTTTCTCTCTCACTCTCTCAACTCAACCTCTCCCATAAGAGAACTGAAAAAAAGTTAGGAGTTCAGGTTTGGTTTGGATAAAATCCTGAAATGTGGGTATGTCTCTGAATTACCTCATCGTCTTGGTTTGAGCCCTTAGCTGAACTTTGTCCCAAACTACCTCCAGCAAACCAGTGAAAAGTTTAGTATAGACTTAGAAAACATAGAATCAAAATTTACCTTGGTATAAACATACGTTTTTGGGTTTTTTTAATTAAACAAAATACATATTTGTATTTAAAGTTATAGGTATAATTCTACTGTATTGGCTCCAAAATGAAGTTCTTTTCCTAAATAGGTGTTGAGGGCAAACCTAACATATTGTACACTTTCCAGTTGTCTGAGAAGGTATCAGCCCATAGAAGCAGAGTCTCTTTAACATGAATCACCGAGTAGGGTGCTTCCATAGCCTGATAAAGGCTGCTCCAAACCCCACAGAGGTGAGCAGTGGATGAGTTAACCAGGATGAGCAGCAGCAGCTCAAGCCCACAAGATGCACATGAGCACCAGGCACCTGCAGGTCCCTGTGCCCCTCTGTGACCATCAGCCTCATCAGCCTTTCCCTCTGGGCTGGAACAGCTGCCCATGGACTTCTGAGTCTGCAGCAGCCCAGGCTGCTGAGCACCGGGAATCTCAGGCTGTATCTGCTGCCTCACTGTTGTTGGTAAATCAGCTGCAGCTCAGGCTCAAAATTACAGAATCATGGAGTGACTTGGGTTGCAAGGGACCTCAAAGACCATCTGGTTCCAATCTCCTGGGACCCCTTCCTCTAGACTGGGATGCTTGGAGTCCCATCCAACCTTTTGGATTGGAAATGACCAATTTGGATTGGAAATGACCTTTTATGATGGGGATCCAAAGCACAGCAAACCACACTTCCTCTGCTCTCCCTGCCCCAGAGCTGCCAGTCGGAAGAGCCAAGCATTAGAACAGTATTTGTAAGGGTGGAGGTGCAGGAGTTCCTCTTCTGGACAAAAGCGGCGTGCATTGAACCTGCAGTGCTGGGCGGTGCATTCCTGCAGAGTTAATGGCCAAGGCAATGATGCAGCTCGCTGAAATGCTGACATGTTGGAGGGTCAGCAGGAGGAAAAGGATTTGACAGCAGTGCCTCCATGGACTGTCCATCGGGACCTCAGTAGATGGCACTGTCACACCAGCTGTCACTTCCTGGGCACAGGAAGGGACGATGTACAGATCATACTGTCACAGATTGCCTATGCTTTTCTTCAAATAAACTACCCATTTTTTTCCCCCTCCTCTAGATGCCATCTGACTAAATCTATTTGATTTTTCAGAGTAATAATCCAATTATTTAAAATGTATACAATAGAACAGCTGAGCACTGAGCAATTTGTTGACACATTTTCTATTAGATGGTGTGAAGCAGGACTAAACAATACATTTTCCTTTATAAATCCCTGGGGGGGGGAATGTGCATCACTTTTGGTTTTTTTAATTTTTTTTAAGTTTGCATATTCAAAATAGTTACATAATTCCATTTTCAGCTGTGAAGCATTCTGATTTCTGTTACATGGATTCTTTCTTTTTTTTTTTTCCCTCAGTCTTCTTTATAGGCATAGAACTTTATGGGGTGGGTATAGGTTATGAGAGGGTATATTGTATACCATATCTTGTGCACCATAATATACCATATATCTCCACTCCAAATTTTGAAAGTAATGCCTTTAAAAACTCCTGTTTAATCTCTCCACACATCTGGTCCAGCACTAATATTTTTATGTGTGTTTCCCATGTAGGTGATATTAACACTGCCTTAATCTGACTTTACACTTGCCAAATTTGTAATCTATCAAATATTTATAACCCTCAGAAGAACCACAATCCCTTAGGGGAAAGCAGTGTTAGCTAGTCCTGATTGATATTCTTGTCGGATTTCTCCTGTAGCTATTGTATTTATTTTCTTTTCTGCTAAATTGTATGAGAACCCTGGCACATCACCCAGAAATTCTGTCCAGCATCTGGATTGTATAGTTAACCACAGGAAATCTCATGGAGGGGCAACAGACTTTTGTTCTGTTGTGTAGTTCTGCTGGGATCACCATCATCTTGGTAGTGGGATTTAGACTAATTTCCCGTGACTTGATCTCTGACATGCTGGGGCTTTTGTCTAAAAATCTGTCAACCATGCTGATTTTTCTTGGTAATCAAAAGATTGCCCATTTCTTCCTGTTAACCAGTGACTTGGCTGTGAATTGGGAGCACTTTTCTAACAAAGCACTGTGGATTTTCACGACTGGGAAAAAAAAACAAACAAAAAAACCCACCAATTTAAATTAACTGTTTGTTTTCCCATATATGAAAAAAATTGGACACAGCCACATTCTGTCTATCAGCTAGAAGGATGCTGCATCTGTAATAAAGCTCTCACCACCAGAGATATCATCTATATGTTGGGTGGCAGATCCACCAGCTTTTCTAGGAAACTTGTGAAATCTGGGTCAGCAATCTGCAAATCACAAATCACTCCGTTTCTCCAACATCACCCTTACTTGCAAAGCTATAGTTACTAGGATGTGTCTTTCCAGTACAAAGCTGACAAACAGCAAAATAATTACTCATGCTGCTTCCCTCCTTCATTTCTTTTCTTTTTTCTTTTAATTTGTTTTGAGATTAAGCCTGAGCTTTAAGACATATGTAAAAATCAGAGACCTTAAATGGAGTATCTGTGATGCAGAATAGTCAGATGTTTTCTACGACATCCTCGAGCAAGAACGGTGATGTCAAACGACCTAAAGAAGAGAACATGGGCTCGGAAACTCGTATCTTTGGTTTAATAATTTAAACTGGTGTACTGCAAAATACCGCCTCACCATAGATTTTGCCTCATTGTTAGTTGATAGTATAATTACAGAATTTAAAATCTGACTGAAGAGCGGATTTTCATTTTAGCAAGTACTGTTGTTGTTTCAGGCCTAAAAAAGCCCATAAGACGAATCTATAAATGAATAAATTAACCCCCTTCGCGGATCCGTAGGTCTCTGCAGCCGCATCCTTCAGCAGCGCGGGCTCCGAGCTCCCGCCGGCTCCCAGCGGATCCTGGCTGCTCCCATGGCCCGGAGCCCCCCGCGCTGCCCGAGGCCGGGAGATCACGCGGGGCCCGAGCCGCAGCCGGAGCTGCCCCTCGCAGCACAAAACCAGCTTTCAGGGCAAAGCCGCAGGCTCCGGCTTTTCCCACCGTGGGAATCACGAGTGCCTGCCCGCCGGCAGGAGGGAGGAGGGAGCGGGGCGGGGGCCGGGGGCGCAGGAGCCCCTGCCTGGCACTGCTGACGTGCTGCGGGGACGGGCTGGGCTCGCAGGGATCCGCCACACAGACTGGCAGGGCTGCGGCTCCAGCTGGCAGCTCCTGCCGCAGCCTCCTCCTCCTCCCTCCCTCCGTGCCTGCTCCGTGCCGCCTCCGCCGGCACAGCCCCGGCACAGCCCCGGCGCTGGGCGAGTCGGGGCACACGATGGCGGGGATCGCTGCCCGGCTGCTCGGGGCGCTGTGCCTCGCCGCCTGCCTGCCCCCCGCGCTCAGCAGGGACGCCGGAGCGCAGTGGACCCTGGAGAAGGTGGGTCGCCTTTGCCTTTCCCGGGCGCTTCTCGCCTGTCCCTTGGTGCGGAGCCTTGCCGGCTCCTTGGACAGCCCCAGCCATCCTGCCCTGGCCGCCAAAGGGAATTGGGGCTGGGGTCACCCTTGGCGCGGTCCCGCAGGTGCGGGGGATGGCGTGGCTTCCCTCTTAGCCCCAGCTTAGTGGCTGCAGAGAGCAAATCTTCACACGTTCGTCTTTGTCTCTTGGGTCCGAGCAGCAGGAGCGACAAGCTTCGTCAGGGGCAGTTACTGAATTTAAGGGGAAACCCCAACGGGACAAGACGGATCAAAATCTGAATTATATTCCTTATAGCATTCTTCTGTACTCCAACTTTCATTGTGATTACAGTGAGTCAGAGGACAGTGACTTAGTTTGAGAAGACTGCATATGCACATATCAAGGAAAAACAAGTAGGCATGGTGCTGATAGCCATTGATAGGTAGAAAATTGTTTTCAAATATATAATGCTCTGATATGTTGTAGACCCATACTGTATTGTGTCTAATTTAGAGTGGTGTTTGAACTAGTGAAAAAAGGAATCTTGAGATAAGGTTTAATTAAACAGTGGTAAGCTTTAAACCACAGATTTCTCAATGTAGCAGCTCTTAGTGTTCCATTATGAAACATTAACATAGTTTTCTTCATAAATAATTAAACATAGGAGAGCATAAAACTAAACATTTCAGGAATTTCCAAACAGAAAATATATTTCTAGGGCTCTTCCCCAAGTGTTTGTGGAAGAACTGAAGTCAAAGTTCAGCAAGAAGCAACTGAATTCCACTAATCCAGTGCACTATTCTCTTCACCAATAGATCAGAGTCCAGGACAAGCTGGTAAAATGAAGCTTCCCTCACACTTCCCCTTGTCATTCCCTTTCTCCTTGATTCTATTCACCCCTCATTCAAGGAAATGTTGGCTTGTTTGTTTGTTAATGAGATACTGTGTCATTCTGTTCTATTAATTGTATCTTACAACACATACATATATATGTGTACACCTCACTATATGATATATATAGCTCATGTATAGACTATATAACTGTAACAGAATACATCTGTAGTTGCACACAATATGTACACATACAGTATATGCATAAGAACATGTGGGGGTTAAAGCTTTAGTCATACTGGTCAGTGACAATCATGTAGCCCCAGTGCTCCTTTTTTTCAGCCCCCTTGAGCCCCAACACTTCACTCTTTAGTTGGTTCCATTCTGACCAGTCAATCTCCTCCCCAGTGCTTTCAGTAGTGTCATCCAGCCACAGAATTGTCACACCTGAGCTCCTCTGCCTGTGCACACACTAAGCAGGAACAACATCTTCTTTCTCATCAAATTCTTGTCCTTCAACAACTTTTGTTCTTTCTCCTTGGAGGGACGGGTGAGCCAGAAATTCAAAGTCCTATAGGTAAGCCTGGGCTACTTGTAGAACTTGAAGTTTTGCGGTTTTATACAACAAGCTTAGTGACAACCCTGTCATGAATAAATTGTTCTGCGTCCTCGTTGTGGCAAAATAGGGATTGACCAACACTGTAAAGAATGAGTCACTTACAAATCTTATTTTGCTTCTCTTATTTCATAACCACTTTTGTAACTCCTCTCACTTCCCAAATTTGAAGACATCTCCATTATTAGAAGTGGGAATTGAGTCTCCTTTTCTGAAGTATTTTCATGCATTTGTACTTTAATAAGGTTTCTTTGTAAAGTGATTTGATGACCCCAATTACCAGTCATGCTCTTAACTTGTTCAACTGCAGACACATTTTCTGAACTTCCTCAATTAGTCCTCCTGCACTCTTCTGAAGTACATAGCTTTAGGTTTTCACTCTCCCCTTACAGCTTGCTCCTCCTAAACCAAACAGCTCCCTGACATTTTCTCTTGACTGTGCCTCTTCTACACTTGTCTAAGTTCCATATTAAACTCCAAGTTTCCATATTAAACTCCTAGTATTTCAAAAGACTGTTTTACAACTTCCATGGTACAATTTCCAAACTTTCAAAAGCTCATCCTAATATCAGATGAAATGCAATTTCTCTTTACTCATGTCTAAATTTTCTAGCATTAAAAATGTTAACTGCCCATCCTAAATTTTGGTGTCCTTACAGTCTCAACATTCAGCTTTAAACATTGTATTAAAATTGGCACAATGACATTCAGTGTCTTTCTCTTACCCCTCTACTTGATTTCACTGGTAAATCTAAGTAGAATTAGAGGAAAGGTTCACACAGAGATAAACAGCTAGGAGACAAGAGAAGGGTAGAATTAAATGTTTGCAGTGAAGTCAAGAAAATACTCATGCTCATACTTGCTTGTGCAAACAAACACAAGTAGAAAAGAAGTCAAAGAGTGAGGCAACCTCCATTTTTAAACAATATTCACCACTTAGGGTAATAAGACAACAGGTAATAAGATACCAGACTTTTGAGGTCAATTCACATTCTGGCCAGGTAAAGGGTTTTAAGTGTTATTTCAGACACGTGTGAGATGACATACACAAATAGAAAAGGAGAGTGAATTATTTTTTGCTAACACATACAATGATGGGGTTCGACTACAGGTATTTATGAAAATGTCAGTTTGATGCAGGAGCAGCCCAAAAGCAAGTCAACTGTTAAGCAGTTTGAAGAAAGAAAAGGAATAAAAAAAAAAATACCATTGTCCTACAGTATAAACTATGATGTGCTCATGTACCAGTTTCTCTCCTTTTGCTCATCTCGGAAAGGATGACGTGGACAAGGTACACTGAAGGACAGTGAGCCTGATCAGTCATGTAAGGCAGTTCTGATCAACAAACAAATAAACAAAGCAGTATTTTTCATCAGGAGAAAGACAGTAGAGGGAAGCCCCAGTGATATAAATGAGGAATGTATATATAGTGCCTGAAATAGGAATCCATAAAAACAGTAGTGGCACAGGAAGTTTCTAAGGAGATAGTTGCTATAGATTGGACAGGTTCAAACCTTGTGTATAAAGGGGCATTTGAGGTGTCCTTGGGAATCCCACCTGGCATTCAGCTACCACTCCAGAGCACTGCAGGCTCTTGCACATCAGAGATGCGCATTTGCCAGCTACATAAGGATGTCTCAAGCACTCTGGGTCACCTGATACAGCCCCAAAGGCCTTTGCTTGGGCAAGAGAAAGGAAGTCACTGGGAGGTAAGTCACATACTAGTGGGAGGTAGGTCACTGCTGAGATTCACCAAGCTGACAAATGCCCCAGCTAGCCCCAAAGGAGCCACAGCATCCTGTGCAGTCACAATCACTCTGCCACTGTGGGCAGAGGCCACAATGACACCACTCTCTCCCTCTGGGAGTGAGTTACCTTAGGCATTTCTTTGCTTTGCTACATCTTATAACACAGACACAGCATGAAGCTAAATATTATTACTACTAGAAACAAAGCTTCTGGTGTTTGTCTCAACAGAAACCTCAGCTAAAGGCGGTGTGGCTGCAGACGTGACATGTCTGATATTAGGAAACAGAGAAACCATTCATAGGTTCAGGTTTTACAGCTAGCTGGTAGGTAAAACTTTCTCCCATACTTTAAATAGTAGCATATTTTCCATGAAATGGAGATAGAGAAGCCAATCATTTCTGAGTGAAAAGGGGTTTTTAAATTACTTTTTGTTGGGAGTAAATCAAAGTAGCACAATATACCATTTTTACTGCAATTCTGAAGAAAACTATGGTTAAAAAGGTCTAGTAATAGTTATAGCACTCTTTCTTCTCTCTACCTTCTACAGTATTCTCACCAACCAAGAATTCTAAGTTCTGATGCTATTCAAAATGTTGTGGCCAACACAGATATTTCTGAAATGTGGGAGAATGATTTGCGCCCTATCCTGATAGAAAGATACCCAGGATCACAAGGAAATTACATTGTGCGACAGGTAAGACAACATTTCCTGACAACCTCTAAGAACAATATTATTATTATAATAATATTAATAATAATATTAATTATTAATAATAATATAATTATTATTATATAATAATAATAATAATAATAATATTCTGGTGACACCTTTGGTGACCCCCACTGAAGTCGTATTCCTCTCACTCAGTAGGATGAACTTTTTCAAGTCTAGACCGAAGTGTGCCTACATGTCACAGCTTGCACGTTAGTTGGCATTACTTCCCTGGGCTGCGTGATGAAAAATAAGCATTTTTAAAAAATAATCATGTTTTAAATTTAAAAGCTTGCCCACGTTTGGTACCCAAAGTACAACACAATGGTTGTCCTTTCCCTCACATTAGCAGGTTTTTGGTCACTGACTCAAACCCGAGTCCATGCATGGGATGAAATAAATGACACCCCACCACTTTTTCTGGAGAGGCCCTGTCCTGTGCTGTTGGAGTGCCTGGAGTGTTGCTTTAGATGGGTGCATCAACACAAAAGGGGATCAGAGGAGCCCAAAGGGGCAGGCAGATGAAATGGTCAGCACGACAAAGTGCAGCCCTGACCCACGAACCACAGCAGCTCCACAGGCCCAGCAGTGTCCCAGTGCTGGGCTAACAAACCCAGGCTGCAGCTGGCCCAAGGCAGTGAAGACTCCAGCACATTGTCTTTGAGCCACAAGAAGTTACCACCCAACCAGTTGCTGCTCTGTCAGCACCTCTGCTCTTAACTCAGAGCATGGAATCTTCAGGACAGTGTCCATGCTGGCCCTGGATCACATTAGCCAAGTGGGAGACAATGTCAGACAATGGTACAGTTGAGTTTACTAAAGACATTCACATCATCTCACTAGCTTTCATCTACCCTTCAGGCATCGACTCAACAGCTCTAAGACAGCCCTAACTACAATAAATTTATTTGCTACTCTGCAATTGGTAGGTTGGAAAAATGCAGCCTTTTTATGCACTGTGTGTGTGTGCATACATCTCTGTAGATTTAGTTTTGTGGTTTCTTTAGTGATACTCTGGAAGGCAGCCAAGTGAAAGGGGGAAAAGGAAGAAAAACAAAAAAACAGCTGAGCTTAGGCTAGAAAACCACAGATCACATTCAAAATAGGATCATCCTGTTACAAGGTAACAGCATGTATTAAATTAGACCCCACACCAAAGGAAAAGAATAAGAGTCCTCTGTTGTCAAAACACAGTTAATGGAGTTTGAAATGGATTACATTTCTTTGCTGAGACACAAAATCATCAGACTCCTTTAAGGGAAAAGGGGAAAAGATGGGAACTCTATCCAGGCTTATATAGTCCCTTTAATCCTTAATAGACATCCTTCACTCTGCCTACTGATAGCTGATAGATCGTACAAAGCTTTCAGAGGGTGACCACAAACAAAATGGAAGTTTGTTCTAGCACTAAAATCCATGGCAATATTGTTGTTTTTTCTCATTCCTACTGACTTCCCTAAGAACAGAACAAGTCCTTAAAGTCTGTTTTCCCCTCAAAGGCTTTTCCTAATGTTTACTTAAAGAGAGAGGAATCTGCCTTGAAGAAGCTCTCTTGGGACCCATAAAAATAAATTGCTCAACAGAGAAACAGAGATGTCCCTCCAGTAAGAGTTAGCCAGAAATCTGGTTGAAGTGTAGCTGGGGTTGTTGTAGGTATTATCTTCAGGCAGGAAGATAGCTAAAATGAATGATTTCCCTTATAGATGGCCTTAATTCTTATCTTTACATGAGCTACTTACAGAATTTCATTTTAAAAATACTGATCTGAAATTTCATCCTTTAATTTAAAGAAATCTAAATATCTGTTATGGCTTTGTAAACAATTTATGTCACTTGAATGGAAGATTTCTCACAGAAGCTTAAAAGCCCAACCATCTCAGATCAATCAACCAACCCAAACAGCTTTTTTTTTTTTTCCCTTATAATGCTGTGGCATCTCTGTATGGTAACTGTTTAAACAGCCACAGCAAGGTCTCTGCAGCCAATTCTGACTATTAATTTAAGGGCATATCAGAGTTAAGCTTTGAAGATGTTAACATTAAATCTGCTGTAGTTACAGCAGAAAAAGAAACTGGCCTGAAAACTTCAGACAACAAGATCTTAATGTGTCATAATAATTGGCAATAACTCAAAACACCTTCACACTCCAAAGAGAATGGTCAAAAGGAAGAAATAAAAGGCAAATGAGGCAGTCAAAGGCTCAGGTAGCAAAGTTAAACTGTGATACTACATTTTTTTGCTATAAAGTTTATCCTTTAAAAAACCATGAACTTACAGAAAAATGAGCTTAGGAACCACTATTAATTAGCTAATGACAATCTGTCTGCAACATTTTTCTGAAGCAAGAACTATTAATCTGATTTGTTTTTATAATTGCAGCATATCAAGCACCGTCTTCAAACCTTAAAGGCTGGTTGGGAAATTGAAGAAGATACATTTCAGAGATACACACCATATGGCTATAAAACATTTTCAAACATTATTGGCACTCTTGACCCCTCTGCAAAACGCCATCTCGTACTTGCTTGCCACTACGACTCAAAATTCTTTGGACAACAATGGCAGGACAGAGTGTTTGTGGGAGCAACTGATTCAGCTGTGCCTTGTGCTATGATGTTGGAGCTGGCACGAGCTCTGGATAACAAGCTTCAGTTAATCAAGGTAGCTTTTTTGTTTCATTTTCATTTGCCTTTCCAACAGCAACAGGCCTCAGGGCATTTCCACATTCTTTTGCATAGCCTGCATGCTGGGTTCTCTGATTGCTGTGCTTGTAATAAATCTCCCATTGACTCCAAGAACAAACAGAGATCTGTATCTACTGCTCTAAAGTACATTATCACATTAAAATTTCTTATAAAAAGGGTGTATATCTAAAAGTTATCTATATAAACATATACTATATAATAAAAACTAATGATACATGAATAATAGATGTTTCATAGACTTGGAAAGATACAATGCTACTTTCTATCTAAAAGGAACAGAACCTGACTCAAAAGTTCCTATCATATCCAGTAACATTGTCATTGCAAAGTTTTGTTGCGTTCTGAATCCTGCAGAAACTTCTCAGTTGTATTCTGCTTTGAGACACAGATTAACTGACTGTTGTGCAGAAGAGTCACACTCAGGTTTCAAGTCTATTTTTTTTTTTTTACAAATTCGAATAGTTTATTTATGAAAGAAGTATAATATTATCAGTCTGTCTTATCTATGCTACGAAAATCTGCTTCAAAGGGCTGAAACTGCTAGGCACAAAAATCTGTTGAGCCTACAAACTCTTGAAGCTTGTAGGCTTACAAATTTTCAGGATTACAGATTCACGAGTGCCATCTACTGGCTCACTATTCACTATTTACAGAAAAATAATTCTCATACATTTTCAGAGCTTTTACAGGAAAAGTTCTCTCAAATGTGAGACACACTCTACAAAGTGTCAGGAGTACACTCAGCTCAGTTATTACGATTACTTGTCAAGAGCAGTTTCCAGAAACTGATTTGGTGCCTTTTGATATGCGAGTATTTAAGAATGAGAAGATTAAGAACATGCCAATATTTTAAATCACAAAACAAAACAAAGCACTCCTGCAATACACAGGCTTTCATTCAGAAGCTTCATTTATAATAAATTTGCCTGGTGGTTATTTATGAAACAACCTGCACACTGACTTTAAAGACTGGTATTTTTCACTATTAACACACTATTTTACAATGAAAATTGTTTTTTTTCACTTAAGACAGCATTTGACAAAAGGCACGTAATTAATTTGCACAGGCCACCACTTGTACAGTCTGTTAACAAAATATACTTTGGGATCCATCTGCTTAATACATTAGCTATGATGTTTTTGCTCTGCTTACGGTAGCACAACACTTCACTATGTTTTCAGTCAAATATATTTATACTCTGACTCGAAATTGTGGCTTTTATCTTGATGCTTCTCCAGTTATATAAAGTGAGTTTATAATTAATGGGCAAAGACATCTCTCTACATTAAAATGTGTTGAGCAGTAATAGTAATAATAACACAATTACTACTTCCTAAAACTTAAATAGCACTGATACATTTTCCTCCACAACAGAATGCAAAATGACTGCTGCCCACAGAGCTTTGTCATGTGCAAAGGACAAAGGGCAGCAAAACATTGCCATTAGAGAAATCAATATGCCACTGTGAGCACCATCAATGCCATCTTGCCTTTGTGAGGGGCATTTTGTAGAAGCTTTTCACCATTTATATTGCATCAGCTCCAGCTATTTGGGAGTTGCAGCCCATCCAGGACGTGACTGCTGCCAGTGACCCCACCTTTTCAACCACATCATGCAATTTTACTTGAAGTAGTGTTAATTCATAGAGGGGTTAAAGTATTTATAGCAACTGCCAAGACCACAGTTCCCAAAACTGTTCATTTAGTGGAACCAGACTGGGATTCACTGTGCTATGGATTATTAGGAAATTCTGACAGTTCAAACAAGGCTTCAGATAGTAGACTCCTCTACACTGGAAAGAAATTTCATATGAATGTCTTTTTTGTGACATTAAATACATTTATCATATATATTCTCAGGTTTTTAATGCTGTTATATTTTTGGTTGTTGAAAGGGAGAGACATATCTGACATACCCACTCTCTTTGCTTTGGTTTAGTATAAAGTTGCCTCAGTGATTGCAAATTTCCCTGAATGAAAAGAAGGGGCTCAAAGAACCATTAACTTGTCAAATACATAATTGACCTCCACTGATGCACAGCTGTAGCAATTATATTAATCCTTGTGTTGCAATCAAATAATAGTATCAGCACTCCCATCAGGGGTTGTTACTGACACAGCTCCTCATTATTTGAGATAATGTTGCTGCTACCTGGTTTTGCAGGTTTCAACACTCATATCTTCCAAAGTCAGAAATGAAACTTTTATCCAGAACCAAAATTATATGAGACTGGAGAATGTGTCACTGTATTAGATATATAACAATTACCTCGACTGATCACTACCACTACTACACCATAGCAACAGCCAAAGAAAGGTTTGCATAGGGAACCTCGAAAATACACTCTTATTTCTGTTATGTATATAACAACAGTATTTGCCCTATATTTAATGTTCTGGTCAGAATCAGTGATTTTACTTTTAACTTCCTCCAACAGGCCAGCTCAACATCAAGACCAGACCTTTCACTTCAGCTCATTTTTTTTGATGGGGAAGAAGCCTTTGTTCGATGGTCCCCTTCTGATTCCCTCTATGGATCTCAACACTTGGCTCAAAAAATGGCATCAACTCCACACCCACCTGGATCAACAACCACAAACCAGCTGCAGGGCATAGTAAGTGGCTTTCACCTCCTCAGTGAACAACAGTAAATGGTATTATAAAAAAATTAATTAGTAGGTAACCGGCCAAATTCCCAAGAAACCACGGTCCCACTAAAGCTAAAGAAAGAAGCAGACTTCTGGAAACATTATGAAATATGATAGAGAATTGGCAAGAGCTTTTCAGGTGATTAGACCTGCTGCATGCAAGTATGAGGAAGAGTCACAGAAATATCAAAATACACAATTTATTAGAATTTAAACTAGGATACCCACCTTCTTCAGGAAAAGAATTCAAAGTGATAAGAGCACAAACAGTATTGGCCTATGAACAAATCTCCCCTAGCTCAGGACTAAGCTACACCAAACTGTTTTCCTTTGATTCCTACTGACATTCTGGTTGTCTGTTCCCTTCTACTTTCCCTGTTTACTGCTGAGGCACTTCTCTTCTGTCACTGCTTCTTGTGACTCATAAAATGTCTTTCCCTTGACAGACTTTGTTGTTCTCAGGGGAAGAAGCAATTTCCTCTTCTTTCTCCCCACCTACTGTCGTTTTTCTTTTAAAGAGATACAACACACAAATTGCACATTAATATGATTAATATGCAGCCTGCTTCAACTTGAGGAATAGAGGAATAGCCTGTCTTTTCCCTCCTTGGAAAGACACCAAAATGTATCAGACTGCAATCAGGTTCTGCTAGCAAATTCTTCTCAGGCACCACGGTAGAAAAACCAGATCTTTGGCCAGGGCTAGCAAAAACCTGCTCATGACCTATACAGGAAACCAAGAGTTTCATTGCTGCTGCTGACCTTGTAGGAAAGCATTCTGTACTAAAGATTCTTTCTTCTCTAGGACCTGTTTGTATTACTGGATTTAATTGGTGCACCAAACCCAGTCTTTCCCAATTATTTTCAAAACACTCTTCGATGGTTTCAGAGGCTTCAAGCAATTGGTAAGCAGCAGGATATGGGCTTTGAATGAATTTCAAAATGTAGTGACTAGTTTCTGAATGTATTAAGACCTGTAAATCAGATTTTTAGATCAGCTTTCTGGTTTGCAATAATAATGTTTGATAATGTAAATGTGAAATCTTAAACCTATATGAAGATTTTGATACTTACTTAATAAAACAACTGAGGATGACTCTCAGACATTTGTAAGCAACAGAACAGATTATACTACTGGTTGTCACTCTGTGACACTTGGCAACTGCTTCATTTCTGTGTTTTAGTTCTCACTTCTGTAAAATGATGGTAATAGCACCAATTCTGAGGTCTTCCAAGTATTAAACAAATGCAAAAGACAGTCACCACTGGTGAAAAAAGCTTTCACGGGAGAGGAAAAAATAATTCAAATGTGCTAACATGCCTCATTGTCCAGAAATTGTAATAATCACTTTCATTGGACATTACAGAGAAACAGCTACACAACATGAATCTGCTGAAGAATCACCCTGCTGAAAGGCAGTATTTCCGGAGTACTTTACATCGAGGCTTGGTTGAAGATGATCATGTTCCATTTTTATTAAGAGGTACCAGAAATTCTTATATTTTGAAGTATATGTTCAGTAAGAAATGTATCATTTAGTAAATGAGCAAGTACATATGCTCATGTTTGTCAAGCTTATTTGCCCCAACTTGGGGTTTCTGAATCCAACTTTAGAGCTTTGACATTACACCTAATGAAAAAGATTCATTAGTGGTATGCAGCTGAAAAATCAGAGAAAAAGCAGACAAACAGGAAAGAGGCTGAGAAAAAAAAAAAAAAAAAGGTCCTTCCCAAAAGCAGTCAGGAAGCAGAAGACTGATTTAACTCCTCTTTTCCCTAAAAGATGCAATACATACAGGTGGCTTGATGTGTGTGCATATATACAAATATATACACACATATATATATGCAGTGATGCAGTCCTTTCAAGTGGAAGTTCCTGTATCTGAGAGCAACGCTGTCTCCATTTTACAGAGTAAAAATAAGACACCTTATTTTACCATTTACATACAGAAGTAAAAAATGCTTCAAAAACAGTCTTAGCACTTTCACAAAAACATGGTAAGCAGTTTTCTGTTTGAGGAGCTGCAGTGATTTCTCTGTCCTTCTGTAGCTCCTAAACGCACAATGCAAAGAATCTAAAAAAAACACCCCACAGCTAGCTACAGATTACTTTTAAAAGAGGGGGGGAATTCAACAGGAAAGGAACAACACAACACACTCTTTAATGATGGGATGCAGTCACAAGCATCAAAACAAGAGAAGATAAAAGGAAGCTGCAGAGACACACCCTGTAAAGCAAGCTTTATTGACTAGTTACCTGACTCTGTTGCTAAATAGTGAAGTGTCAGCTGGCTTAACAGAACTTCTCCAATATTTCTTCTCCAAATTTCACTTTCCTTTTTATAGGGGTTCCAGTCCTGCATCTGATTCCATCCCCTTTTCCTGCAGTATGGCATACCATGGAGGACACAGAAGAAAACCTTGACAAAGCCACTGTTGACAATCTCAACAAAATCCTGCAAGTGTTTGTACTGGAGTATCTCAACCTGTGACAGACAAAACATCAACAAATTGCACTCCATTCACATTACTGTTTGCCCACCTTCACACTGGTTATTTAATTGCATTAGAAAGTGCCAAGGTGAAGAAAAATGTGATAGTTCTTGCTAGACTGATTATTGATTGAGCTGTTCCTGGCCCATTGGTCCATTAGCCAAGTAAGACACCATTAAATAAGAACTAGTTCAGCCTGGAAAGAATTTTATCTTTCCATGTTTTATCTCTGAATAAAAAAAAATTCCAGAATTTTTCCAGATTGTTGTCACTGTTTTTTGTCACGTATTATGATCCCAGGAGGGAATGCCTCATGACTTAATTGTATGATACAGTTTTTATAAGCTGTGACCAACTTTTGCAGTGTTCAGCTATGGAAATCTACACCACATTATCAAAAGAGGTAAAAATCACACCATGCTGATACAAGCTGCTAGAACTCCTGACGCACTGATGTGATTTTTAATCCCCTCTGGTGCTTCTCCTCCTTCCCCTGCAAAGGCAGCTGCAAGGGTTTTTCTCTGCAGACAGGTGACCACCAGAAAACAGAGCAATAAACCCAATTCAGTTTTGCCCCTATCATTTGTTGGATACTTTTTGATGGAGAAGAGTAGGGGGTA
>PYHW01010314.1:2785626-2850841 GCA_013186435.1 Turdus rufiventris
ACTTAATTGTATGATACAGTTTTTATAAGCTGTGACCAACTTTTGCAGTGTTCAGCTATGGAAATCTACACCACATTATCAAAAGAGGCAAAAATCACACCATAGCAGACTTCTACTTTGGCCTGAACTAAACCACCTCATGCTGATACGAGCTGCTAGAACTCCTGACACACACTGATGTGATTTTTAATCCCCTCTGGTGCTTCTCCTCCTTCCCCTGCAAAGGCAGCTGCAAGGGTTTTTCTCTGCAGACAGCTGACCACCAGAAAACAGAGCAATAAACCCAATTCAGTTTTGCCCCTATCATTTGTTGGATACTTTTTGATGGAGAAGAGTAGGGGGTAATGCTAACAGGAAGGTATGTAGGGGTTTCCCTGTGCTCTGACTGCAACACAGGAGATATAAACAAAAGATCAGGTGGTGTGTGGGAGCAATGACCCAGTACACACCATTCAGTCACGTGAGAATCATTTGCAATTTGACCCAAAAAACCTTCAAACCACCACCCACCTCCTGTTTTTAATAAAGACTACAACACAATAATACCAGGAAAGTGATCACTTTAGAAGCTATAGTTTATCTAAATACAATTTTAAAGGCAAAGTGCTATCAAAAATAAAATGTTATTAAAAGCAAGACAACAATTTAGGCACCAAAAAGATACCAATTTAACAACCCTGTGCTTTTACATTCCTCATTGGAATTATTCAGTAGATTTTGTAAAACAGTGGCAAAAAGAAAGCCTGGAATGAGATCAGTGAAAGCCAGAAGAACAATATTCAAAAGCTACTGCCAGAATTATGGTTTCCACTGGTGAGAAAAGGGTAAGACCATTTTAAGAAAAAAATTAAAATATCAAGCTGGTAGAAGATGAACTAAGAGAAAAAAAAGTCAGCATTTTACTGCTCCAAACTTCTTCCCTACGAAGTTTTACCTGAGCAAAGAGATTTAAAAAGATGGTAAGCAATGGAGTTGTAGGTATGTCAGATTTGGCCTGTATTTTATAATTTTCCTAAAGCAAATATTTTGGAACCTAAGATAGTATTCACATCCATATCATAAAGTTGTTACAGAAATAGGTATTTACAGCTATGAAAATTTGTAAAATTTTACTATTACAAGATAGCCCGAAAATTAATCCAATTTTGGTAGCTCAAGATGAAATAAGCATTTTGTGTTTTCTTATCACTTTAACATTGGTGAGAAACATTTGTCTTACCTGCAACTTCTGGAATGGAATACTATGAAAATTCTAAAAAATTAGACAGATGCCTTTATTTTCAGGTATTACTGTACATCTGTATAAATATATCAAAGCTTCTTGAACTCATTGCAATCATATTCTCCTCTACTTCAGCCCATGAGAAAATAGTCCAAAATAACTGCATTAAATCTTCTGAAGTTCGAATTCTTTGAGCAGTATAAGGCACCTTCTGCACCCTCCTAAGTGGTGAGGAAAGTAACAGGAATAAATATAATATAGAAATATTAAACATGAATTTATGTGGCTGATTTTAGTGAACTCTTGTGGTACTTCGTATTTTGCAGGACCTCTGAAAAATGCAGTACACATTTCCAGTGTGGAACTGCTACTCTGCCTCTCTGAGAATTTGGAAGTTAACTTAAAACACTCTTCATTGTGAAATGTTGGATCAGAGAGTTGTTATAACTGGGAAAAGCCTGAGTTTTAAAAATCTCTATTAAGACCTGCTTGAAATCATAATTTAACCATGTAGTACACCAAATCATGCCAATTTTCTTACAGTCTGAGCATGCAGTTATGTTTACTCTGTCCAAGGAAATGAGATACAGGTTGCTGTAATATGATTCAATACTTCTCAAAATGCGAAGAAAACATGAAAAGGCTCGCTATTTTTTTTTTCTTCCTCCCCTGGCTTTTGTGTTTGGGGTTTTTTTTTTGGTACAGGAAAAAAGGGCCATCTCCTAACTGGATGCTAGCCCTGGAAAAGTTTACTTAAAGAGGGAAGGGTCATCATCTTAGCAATTCATATGATCCATTATTAATTTTTAAAATAATTGCTGGAAGGAAAACTTACATCAACCCAGTAGCCACGTGAATCCAAGAATCTGAGCTCTCAAAAGCACAAGAAGTAGTCAGTAAGGCAGACATGGTACAAGGTGGGTTCTCATTGCTACTAAGGCGGGGGAGAACAAGTACGTAGGACAAAGTCAAAGCTATTTCATAAAATGCCCAGAAAACAACAAATACGGGTGAAGAGATCAGGACTGGAATATTTTCTACCCTCAGTTTCAACACTAAATATGACTAAATAGCCAGATTCATTTGGCCTGGACAAGCACAGGGCAGATAACCACTTCAGAATACAGAGAGATGCTTTGTGTTGAAGAACCTATGGCAAATAGTTTCTCCTTCCCTACTAGATGGTGGCAGCAAGGGTTAGAAATCAATAGAGGTCTTCAGTTAATCTAATCAGCAGAATTGCTGGTTCTTTCCTTGAAAAGGATTTATCACACCTCAGTCAGTTTACCAGCCACAAAAGGCTGTCACTGGCTTTGTGTGCCAAAGGTGTCTGTGGTTACCACCTAGGTTAAGGGAATGCAGAACAGAATGAACTCAAGAGCCATCACTTAACATGTAAAGCTGAAAAAAACCCCATATTATGGTAGTGATTTGTCTTACAATAGGTGCTCTGGCTCCTTCTTTAACAGGACAAGGCAGTTTCTCCCAAGAATCTGAAGCCAAATAATGGTACATGCCCCTCAAATTCTCTAACGCTGGATGCATTTACCTACAAGTGATGTAATCCTGTGCGATCAGAGCTGGAACAACTTAAGAGAGTAACAATGCCAAATCCTCTGGCAGACAGAAATGACAGCAAGTACCAGTCCTCTTTTCTCTCTAGCTTGGACAACATTCCTAGCATTAGGAATGAAGATGATATAAATTATCAATTCTTATTCACTATGTACCAAATAAACATTTAGCTTGTGACCACCTAACAGCAAAACAGAGTTAGAAAAGGCAAAATGCATATAAAAACACTTTCCATAGAATTATTCCAAGGACCCAATCTACACGGATAGTAAACCCAGCAGAACAGTTCTGAAGTTTGACATACCTGCTCATTGAGACTGAAGTATCACCTCAGAGTATCACTTAATATATATAGAAAGATAACTATAAAATCCTGTACACAAATTACCACTTTTTCCTTGTCATTTATGAATTACACTGATTTTATTTTCCTTATAGAAAAGGACACATTTTACTCTGTGCTGATTTAACAAATATTCTTAATATATTCATAACAATAAAAGAAGCTAGAAAGCTGTTCTAATATCTAAAAAGAATACTTATCATCTGCATATACGATATATATTGTAAACAAACATTCAAAAAAGTATTTTTGTTGAAGTGATTATATTGCACTCAGAATTCTGGGATTCTCCCCCTCCCTTCTCATTTTGAATCAGAGATCAGCTTCATTTTTTAATAAAATGGAGATTTAATTTTCTACTGAAAACAAATAAGCATGCATTCAATATAATACAATGTATTGAAAATATCAGAAAAAGGGCACGTGTTTGATTATGAAACTGGAGTAAGGAACAATTGTTAACCAGGCCAAAGTGTATTGTAAACATTGTGCTGGCTCTAAGGTGTTGCAGATGCTGCAGAAAGTGCAGTCTAGTTCAGCACCCAAGAGGTACAGAGAATCAAGTGTTCTGTACTTCAGCGAATTTCCATGAAGCAATGGCACATGTAATAGACTCACAGAAAGACAGGATAATGGACCAGAGGTGATTACTGAGTCAATACTGACCTCATAGAAACAGAGCCAATGGTTGTAACTTCATTGTAATCTTTAAATGAAAGTTTGTCATTTTCTAACAGAGCAAGGAAATTTTCACTCTCGCTGCAAATGAAGTACAGAACCAGATTCCCTACTTGTAGCTTACATGAAATGGCAGGCTGGACACTACCCTCAGCCTAAAACATCCCCAAAAGATACATCTCCATCGTGCAGAATGCCACCTTGCTTTTGCAAGAATGACTCCCTCCTCCAAGCACTGGCTCAAGAAACACAGGTCATGGATGGGGAAAAAAGGGAAAAGGAGGAATGCAGTGTTCTTACGCAGAAAGAGAAATCCTCAGCCAGTGAAGAGGCCACAGATCTTTAAAATTCAAATGAAGGCTGTTTTCTCCACTCAGACCTACATGAAAAAGATTTCTTCATCAAAGCAATTATCTTCAGGTAACATAGTATCTTTGGAATCCCTGAGATACTACAGCTCCATGTAACCACCTCACAGAAGTGGAGAGACTGACTTAGCACACAGATGAACAAGGTGGAAGCCGATATAAAGCACCCTGAGTTGCAAGTGGAACAACAGGGATGGGCAACCCATTCCTAGATGGCCAAGAGATGCAGAGCAGCAATTGTAACATAGATACTGCACAGGAGACCAAAAAAAAAAAAATGAAGTATTTCTAAAAGACCTTTCCCTGTTGTCAGAGCAGAGAAGGAAAAGACAGCAATGAGAGGGAAGAGCTCTCTGAGAAAGGCCCTGGAGAAATGCAGACACCTCAATGCACAGTAGGACAGTAATGCAAATGCACAGACAAGTTAAGTGGGCTCATTCCAAGTGTGCCCCAAAGGTTAAGCACTCCAGCAGTGACTATGAACTCTCAGCAATCACTGACCTGTAGTCTGGATATAAACCAAGAATATAAACAAATTACTTTTCCCACTGGAACTACCAAAGAAATGCAAAGAGGAAAATACAAAGTCACAATCCAATCACAGAATATTCTCCATAGTCAAAAATGAAATACTGGCTTCAGAAACAACAGCCATCGGTTCTGAATCCTAAATAGGGTTAATTGTAAAAAAGAGGTGCTTGTAAAATCTTAAGTTTTAAGTATTTTATTTCCCAGTATATTGCTAAACAATTTTGCAGTGAAACCAAAAAATAAGAAATGTCAGAGATGAGTATGGAACACTTACAACTAGAAAATGGTTGCTGAACCATCTGAATTTCGATAAAATCACCAATAAAAATGTAAAAACATGGTTTCACAAAACCAATTACAATCTGAAATGCCAGATGCCACAATGGTGACATCATGAATATTGATGGATTTTTGCAACCAAAAACTAATTGTGACTTGGCCCAAACATGGCTTAATATAGCAATCAAATATGTCTGAAAACTGGGACTTGTATTTCTGCCATTTCCTATTCTCTCAGCTATTCAGCGTCCAGTAATTCTCATTAGAAAAGAAAAATGCTACCTGGTCACAATTTTATGCTCTTATGGAGTTGTGCTGCATCTCAATACATTCTTGGATAAATGAAGAAACGTGGATAAAAAAGATGAGTAGAAATAGACACCCTATAAAAACTACTTGAAAAGTATTTTAAGTCTGCAAAATATCTGTGGCATAACACCGGCTACTGCTGATGTGAAGGAAAAAACTGCTATTTAACCACTTCATGAAAATGAACAATGCACTTGTTCCCAGCCATTTAGAATGATTTGACATTCCAAATGTTTATAAAAATTGGGTAATAAAAGAATTAAGTCAATACCCTTAAGTATAATAAATAATGGTGTTTATTACGGTCGGGGTTGATCACGTGCGTTTGTTCCATATCTGCTTGGGACATTTGCAAAACCAGTTCTGAATCCTTGAGCTGCTCCCATTCCTGGTATTCCAAGTCCTTGATTGAGTACACTGCTGTAGGGTGCAGATCCATGATTAAAGCCCAATCCATAGGGCTTTGTCTGAGTGTTTAAAAGGATAACTGGATTCACATTTTTGCCTGGCGTGTTAAAAGAAAATTCTGGTGGTGGGCTGCTGGGCTTAGCTGGAGTGGAGGTAACAGGGTTCAAATTGTCAGCAGCTTTCAAAGATGGCATTGGAATAATGTGATGATCCGAAAGGTTCAGAATATTGTTTGCAATAGGCACAGATGATAAGGTAGGTCTGATCCAGTCATCTTTGAAAATCTGAACAGTCAAGGTAGAGACCAATGTGTATAATCTGTTAGTGACATGGGCAAGTACCATTTGCTCATTTGCATCTCTCCGAATTCGGACGTGGACTGATCCAGCCTAGAAAGTGATAGAAACAAGTTGGCTGTTAATTGTTATTCCAATGAAGATTCCTCACATACATTCAAAAAGAGGTAAACAATCCAGCAGAGAATTGCACAGAGACCTTTTGTAGTAGAAATTACTGACTAAATTAAGAACCTTATTACAGGATACATTCTCATCTTTCCTAATATTTTGCTCTCTTATGAACATATCAAGATCATTCAGGAAAAGTGAGTCGTAGAACCAAACTATACAACATGTGTTGGCAGGAAAGGCAACAACTGGGGGAGAAAAATGGCTCAAAAGAACGAAGTGCAAATTTAGGCATAAGTGGCAGAACAGTAAACTGAAAGCTATTTTTATATCAGAAAGAGAACTGCTGCCTTTTTGGTTGCTTTAAGCAGAGTCACAAAATACCTGCATCAACTTAGAAACAACCAAGTTCTGTGTGATCATTCTGCATCACAAAAAATACCCCTCCATTTCTTTCAGCTTGCAGAATTATCGGTGCACAACTGTAGTTATTTTGTTCTACCGTCTCCCCTAGAAATGCTGAAAACATGTGATTCTACTGTCTGTTGTAGACTTTGGTGCTTGAAGGATTACAGTTATTTCTCTCTTCCTAGACAATTTACACTAACACACCATTTCGAAAAACATTTTTCCTATTGTTTGTCATTTTCTTCACTCCAAAATATGAAAGAAATTCTACAGCTGTATGCTTTAAGCCAGAACTGCAGTATACATTAATAACATTAATCAACAACAAAGCTTTAAAAAAATGTAAAGGACAAGGGAAGAGAAGTTTTGCAATAAAGCACAAGGCCTGAGTACTAACTCCATCAAAAATTTTTATAGTTAATATTTCAGAAGAAATATCTTAATTTATGTAAAGTAAAAAATTAAAGTAGTATCTGAAAACTTCTTATTCAAAGGCTAGAAAGATAATAGACATAACTTACCAAAGTGCCAAAACCTAATGTCCAGAAATGCTCATTTCGAACTTCCAACACACCATCCAAAGTTGAAACCTAATTTTACCCAAACATCCACAAATATGAAAATAAATTATAAATTTCAAATCCCTTTAGAAATACACTTTTATACATAACTGAGTAACAAATAATTTTCAGTAGTGAAATAAAAGCTCCATACAGAGAACAGATGATGTCTATTAATGTCACTAATACTTACCCAACGCACTTTTGCTACCCTTAAACATCCAAATCCATCAAAAACGTTTTAAGGAATGTATTTCAAGTAACTCTTGCTGCCAAATTGCAGTCTGTTCTCAACTTTATACGCTGCAATTCAACAGCTGCCTGTACTAAATGACACTATTCATCTTGGAAAGCAAGATTCATATTTTGTACATGCAGCTAAAAAATATTTTAAAAATCATTTTAGCAAAATTCTTGGACTAGTCAGAAAAATTCTTCACATTCCTGAATGCTTATTAGCTGTACACTGTGCTATGTGTTATACACTGACTTACCTCTCTAAGAAGTTTATCTAACTGGCCAATCACATGAGGTGGGGTTGTCTTGAAAAAGAAGAAAAGAAAATAAATACAAGTTTTAATAAAGATGAACTGTCCCTGTTCAAGCAAGAGAGCCTTTAAGTCTGGTCTACCCACACAAGAGACCAATGGCATTTTCATTAAATTCTTATGACCCTGTGATGCATATTTGCACAACCTTTAACATTTTTGTAGCACATCACAAATTCCCATGGGAACACTTCCTATGTGCAAGCTTAAAACAGATTTCAAGGGTTTTTTTGTTTTTTTCAAATGAGGCCATTTAACAAAACCAAAACCACAGAATCTGTCGATTTGGGAGGCTGCCTTACCTGGAGTAGTACTTTCCCACTGTAGACACTCATGGGATACATGGTACCAAATGTCATCAAAGCAATTGCTATAGCAGAAGCTGTGTCCACAGCAAAATAATTGCTAGGGAGAAAGAGTAAATTTAAAGAAACACTGATATTTGTATTTTTGAAAGGCAACTTACTTATGATTCTTTTTCATTCTTTTAAATTATGTACACTTAGAGAATTTTACACATGCTAATCTCATTTGAACTCTCATTCATCTTGGACAATAGAGGGATGCATTGATAGAGTTGCAATGCCATTCATACAAAATGCAGCTCTAGATCAGATTATTCCATTCATGTAAAAAATGTATTTTCCCACAGACTGGATACAAAAAGAGCTACTGTTTTAAAACAATAACTGCACATACTTGATTTCAATGAGCATGTAGGTAATGCAAAGAGCCAGAGCTCCAGCAATATCAATCAAGACAAAAGGATTCATCCGTGGCAGAAAGATGCTACTCAATCCTGGGATGATTCCACAAATACTGCAACAAAACAGAAAAAGAAGTTGTCAGCCAGATCTTCATCACCACTTTGAAATTCCAAAATTACACCCATTATTTAGCATTTGACTTCTAACACACCTTGCTGTCACAGCGTATGAGTACTGTAAAGGCCCCACTAATTCTGCTCAGAGGCTGCTGTCAGCAAAAATTAATCAGGGTGTTTTTTCTGGGAACACAGCTCTATGATATAGTTGTACCAGCTGTCTGCAACACAAGTGCTTCGTTGGTTAAATATTGGTATTTCACAGAGACATTATGTAATGCAATCATTACATTATTAAACATAATGGGAGATTTGTGTATCACCAGTCTTTAATCCATCTGCCTTGGTGTGCAAGAGTGTCCTAAAGCTAAATTTAACTAATTAATGGAGTCTGAAAGGAGGAAGAAGACCAGCTAGCTGAATAAGAGGAGAGCAAAAAAATGCATGAGGGAATCCTGGGAAAATTATTTATTTATAGCTGTTTCCTGTCAATGCGAGTATGAAGAGAGAAAGGAGTTTCTGTACTTCCCAGTCAATGTCATGTCCTGGACAATTTTAAGGCAAAGACAATGTGAAATGTTTTGTTGCTGTGGTTAAAGCCGACTTATGTTTAGACATCATGTGCTGGCCTGCTTCTGTAAGAATTTTAATCAACATAATTACATACAGGTGCAGGTATTTTTAAATCAGCACTGCTTCACATAACACAACGGAAATAGCTGTTTACATACTAATTAATTTTTTTTCATAATGGCTGAACTGTATACAGGTTATCTCAAAACCCAGTAGAAATTATACTACTCTTGAACTGGGACTCTTTCAAGTTATCCATCAGTGTCCTTCCCCTTAAAATGGTTTCTAAACTGATAAGATGAAAGCTGTGCTACTGTCTGTGATTGGTATACACCTTTTTTTTTTATTTTATTTTTTTACAATAAAACTTGGGCAACCTAATTATTAGTCTTCCAAAACTATGTCACAGATTTTGGTTCTGATGATGTAACATCTTAGAGCCATATAAAATAAATTCTTCTGTTATTGAGTCAGCATTTTCCGCTTTCCTTAACTGTAAAAAGATCACAAGATGCAGAAACAGATGGGTTTTGAGACATATTTAACATGTTTTACAACTTGGTTTAACATTTTGCTTTTGATACTGACAGATAGTTGGAAGATCATGTATGGATTAAAATAAACTTCCCTGACATCTGACAAAACTATTTGCAAACAATGTCATCCTGCATTCAGACATGCAATACAAGCAAGACAGTTAAAAGACAAGATGAATGAGCAACACTGCTTATATCCCTGGAGGACATGGACTTTCCAGTTTCCTGCTGGACAGGTGAGGAGTTTCCATAGCTATGGTTCAGTGAGTAACCTGTTTCATATATCACATTTAAACTCAACCATCTGAATTATTTGTCCAGCCCAAAGTAAATAAACATAAATTATTACAGAATATCTCTCTCAGTAATGCATGTTGTGAAATGCAGTTCAAGTATGTACAGGATAATGCTAGTTTACCTATTCTCATCCAAAGAGAACTATATACAATGTACTGAAAACATAGATTCAAAAGAGAAGATACCCAGCAAGATGTATTTCTGTTAGACTGATGTATCTGGGAAATACAGGAGACAATGTCTGCTCCAGAGTTCATACCCGAGACCCACAGTAAGGAAAAGCTATTTTAAAAGCTCTAATACAAGTTTATGCCTCAATACCCCTCCAAATTGTTATTACATGCACAAAACCAACACTGCCTTCCAGAAGCTAATGATTTTGAAACACTATACAAAGCTTTACCTTCTACTAAGATCTGCAACGTGTTCCTGAAGCCAACTTGTGCTGGCAGCTGCAAAAGAAAGAAGGTAATAAAGTTACCACAATTTTAAGTACCATTTTAAAGTTACTACATTTTAAAGTACATTAAGTTTTCTTTTAAGGGAAGAATCCAATATATGTGAATGAGTAAATATATCTCAACAGATACCCTGGCACTTGAAAAAAGTCCCAAGTCTGTCTTTTCCAGGCAGCAAGTATAACATCCACCTCTCATAATAATCGGAACTGATTAAATACAAATATAATTGCAGGTTATAACCATTATCTTTTATATAATACAGTGTATAATAAATATTTATAACTACGGACAACTTACAAGATTATTCTAACAGGACAATTTACAATTGCAGGAATGACTGCAAACCTACTTCACAATGAAAAAAGTAAAAGTTTTTAAAAAGAACTACTGTATTAACTTATTTTTTAATCCATTAATACATCTATAAAATTAGCTGAAAGTTCTGATATCTGTCACATGACCTTCACTGGTTGAATTCAAAATATTGAAAATAAAGGATACTGCAGCATTAAAATAATACTTGGTTTATCATATTCATGACCTCATACTACTCAGAGCCTTATAAGCAAACTGGAATTGAAAATCAGATGGCAATTCTAGTGCACAAAGTTACTTTAACAGAGGTCATACACACCCACTGGTTACAAAAGTTACCAGACAAGTTATACCTTGATTAAAATAGGAACATTAACACTTTTTTCTCAATTCTTGTTACAGTCTAATTGATCACATACCTTCAGAGACATAAGCAAAAGGCTTATTCTTAATGGAAAGCATTGTAAATAAGTTGAAAAAGAGAGCCACGAAAGTACCAACCAGCAGCCGTCCCCTAGGGAGGGGAAAAAAGGTGTCTTAATTTCCCATCATCACAGAACATGTCATCAAGTTGTAACTACTACTAACAGTATCAAAATAATTGGCTTGGTTTCCTTCACTGAGGCTGAAAACAAGTAGGATAAACTAGAGTAACTCCCAATAAGCAGCAGTGTTATCACAGCAAGGGTTATACGAGATCACTGAACTTCGTACGGTATCGTTATCCCTGATGCTTGTAATGTTGAGTAACAGCTCTTAGCTAATTGCATACATGCACACATGTATTTATTTGCCCTTTGAAGACACAAACACATTGTCTCCTCAGCAGCACAACTTACAAGCTTAGCCTTCTATGGAATTATGCCATATACCCCAGCCTTCTTCTAGAACATCCATCCCACTCCTTTGCCCCATAACACCTCCTTTTCCCTTCCCCGTGTTCTTTATAGTCTGAACCCTCTTCGCAAAGCCTTCAGTTCCCTGATGACCACAGCATCCTTCCCCCCACAAGAAACAAAAGCAACTGAACTAGGAAAAGCAGCAACATACAGCTAGATCACTATTTGAGAAAACATGAGCATTAAATTTCAATTGTACCTTGAAAAGAATGGTTTGCAGTATAGCTTGCACATGGTTTGAAACAAATGTCAAGGCACCAAAAGCAATCTGGTACTGAAAGTACTTGCATATCTAATATATGCTAGATAAGAACAAGAAACATAAAAGGACAATAACACATTTTACATGTCAAAATAATTTCTTACGTGTGTATCTCAGGCTGTTCCAGAAACCGTTCCGCACTAAAAGAATAATTGAAAATTTGAGTTATATTCATACACTATAGCCTTGATACCTGAAGCATGTTTTTACAGTTCATAGCATCAGCTGCCATTCATAAATAAAAACTGATAGATACAGTACTGCAAAAAAATGGATTGCTTAAATAAAGACAGCCACTTTTATAACCAATTAAAGAATTTAACACTGAATGGAAGCAGATGTGGTTTAGGTTTCCCAAATATTTCCAAACTGTGCCACATATGTGCTAGCTACCATGAATGTTGCCTACATGATAAAACATCCTTGTAAATGAACATGCAGAAAAATATTGCTACTGGCAGCACCACCGGTGCTGGTGACCACAACAAACTAAGTCTGAAATTCCTGACTTACAGCCTCACACTAAGCAAGGTTAAATAAAGTAGACATTGGATACTGTGGTGGACATATAGATCTTTTTTCACCCACAAATGAGTTAACAAATGAGCTTCAGCTGTAACAGAAAAACCTGTTAAGTCTGTGGAATTTCCTAAAATTGGTGCTGGAAAACTTGGGAGGTTTTGACAGAGGGTGATTCATTCCACTGGACTGTCAGTTCAATACATTGACTTCATAGTACAAAGTTGCTAAGTTGTTAATGCAGCCCTTTACATAGAAAAAAGAGCACTTGAATAGAAAAAGGGAAGGTACACTGCTGCAGTTTTAAATTCCAGATGTTAACAATAGCCTCTTCATCATTAAAATAATGTTTTAGGCTAACCTCCTGAAATATACATGATGCCAAGCATAGATAGTATGGCAAATTAATACTTGAGAAAACTTTGAGGGAGTGAAATGCTTGATGCTTTAAACATCAAGATCCTTGATATATTATGAAGCTGCTTTGACTTCAAAAAGTAACAGAAGTAAAACAAAAAAAGTTGTCTTCATCAATGAACTTTAAAAAGTCAAGATGCATAAGGAAATGTATTAAAATAATTATGCAACCTTTTCGAAAAAGCATTCTTAAAATCATTAAATGTTTCCCCAGACAGCTTTTTAAGCACATTTATCAATTCCCATCTTTACATCTAAAGCCTACATGCAGTGTAATAAATGTAAGCAAGCAGTAAGGTTTACCAATATTTTTTTTTAAATATTTGATTTTTTTCTAAAGTATCTCTCTTCATACAACACTCGTAGAATGAATGTGCTTTTGGTTGATCTGGACTATATCTTCATATGTTAAAAATTAAAGAAAACAGTACATAATCCTACCTTTCTTTCAGTATAAAAAGAGCACCAAGCTGTGCCAGAACTGTAGATGCAAATACAGCTAGAACTTCAAACCTTTCAAACCTGAAATTTGAGAATTAAGTTTAGAAACACTGAACATTGAACAATGCATCCAATAGAATCTTTTCTGTGCAAGAACCAACAACTCTTTCCAATTCATTCAACAGCAGACAGATGAGAAGAAAATTGAAGTCTTATGGAATAGGCATTATTTTCAGTTTCTTTTAACACTCCACTCATTAGAAACACCTTAAAATTAAGCATTTATTACTTCTTCCCGTCTGTCCCCTGTGTAATTGTTCTTTACAATAAGTCTTGGCCCTCCTCATTTTTAGGCTCTTTCATATACAGAGTATTACTGATGGCTGTTTAGGGATCCAGTCAAGGACAGTGAGCAATGTATGAAATGTTGAATTATCAAACACTACACCTTGTTATTGTACTTACCCAAATGAATAGACTGGGGTGGGTTTCTTCATCATTACCCAGTAGCTTATTAGACATGTTACCAAACTGAAAAAAGGGGAAGAATTAGACTGTGATAAATAACAGCAGCCTTTACAAACTGCATAATCTACAAACACACACTTGAGCCACCAGAACTCTAACAAACAAATACATCAAGACAGAACAGTGAAAGAAAAAGCAAAGAAATCTCTCCATTAAAGTCTTCTTTTAGAGATATACCATGAATTATATTTAGTACTCCAGAGTAAGTCTCAGGTCACACCAAGTATCGCTTTTTTTTTTTTTTTTTCAGTGTAATTTCTTTGTGTATATGGCTAAAACAGATTAACTTTCTTTGGCTGCATTCACCTACACAAGCTCTAATCTAACAGGCCATTCACTGACAGCCACAGGTCTCTCTTGCTATCTTCTGCCCAAATTTTCTCTCATACTGAACATCTAGAATTCCAGTTATTTTGGAACCACCATGGTAGTAGTCAGAATATTTCAAGGATGAGTATAGCTAATTTTCCTCTATTGAACAATTTTGTCTCTATTGAACAATTTTTTTCAGCTGGAATCCACATGGATTCAGTGCCATCTGTGCTTTCATGCAGACCTTTTGTAATTAAAGCAACATTAAATCAGACTGGATCAAGAACTCGTCCCTACAACTGATGAACACTCACATCCTCACAACTTGATTCTCAGCTGTGTAGAATAAAAGTAAAAGCACAGGGAGCGACACTGTTCATATACAAAGCTGTAAATTCATATTCTCAGTAAGACTATTTTATACAACCAGGAAAATGACAAAATGAAAAGAAGCAGAAATTGATTTTTGCAGCAGAATTACTAAGCATTGTTCTCCCTTACAGCAAATCAAAACTCTTTCAAGAGATTGCTGTGAGTTTGAACAAGTTTGGTTCTAGTCCAATCCCTAATTAACCTAAGACAGGAGTGCCAGGAGTATTCTACCTTCTTCTAAAAATAAAAGAAAAAGATAGTGAGATAGCAAGGAAGATAATGTAAGCTAACATTTTAAAAATACATACATTTTATTTCCCAACCACTGCTACCATTCTGTATCTTAGATAAGAACTGAATATATTTCATGTCTGAATCTTGATATATTTCAATTATCAATATTATCAGAAGTGTTCAGAACTATCATACGAAAAGTTGTTTTAATATGATTTTGTTAGAAAACAAGAAAAATACTGAAAATATTTAATGACCTTATGTGCAGAGTGCTTGGTATCCAGCTTGAAAAATATTTCTGAAATAGAATTACATGCTTCTTGTTTCCTGATGTTAAAACTGAGGGTTACTTCACAATCAGTGACTACAGTACTAGGAAAATGTTCTGAGACAACAGTTTTGTGCTATATTGTTTTATGTTGTCACGTATCTGCACAGAGAAATCCATGACTGAACTCATCAGTTACTAGTCATTGTCAATATAGTTATGGTGGTTTTTACAATCTGTTTATTGTGTGCAATTTTATACTGATTTGAGCTATATTTAAACCAGTTACTGTTTTTATAGTGATGACAAAGTTACATGTCTTTGAACCTCTAAGTAAATTTTAAATTTATAGAAATATACAGAAAAAATGAACAGTAAGACAAAATGGGAAAAAACTCACCTGAAAAGGTCAAAGATTGTCAAATACGTGTAAGCAGTTAAAGCTGTAAAGAAAAGTAAATATTAAAATTGAATTCTTAATTTTTCAATGCAAAAGTCACTTGTATTCTAAGTCCCTTTTGCGCAGCTCTTTTCAATCTTCTACCTACATAAACTGCCTCAGCTGACAGAACAAGTCTCTGTTATTCTGAAGACACCAATATATTCAATGTCATAAGCAGGTTGATTATGGCAATCCTAATTCAACTAAAGCACATAATAACCCAGGTACAGAAGATATCTAATTTGTGACTAAGTTGTGACTAGGAATTAAGTAGTGGCAAGTCAGGAGATCTTCCAGAAATACTTCACTTACCAAAGCAAAAGATTTCTCTTATGTGCATTATTGCAATGAAAAGTAGGTTGAACTGAATGTTTTACTTGTTTTGCATCTCTAATCTATACCAAAATTGCAAGAAAACCTGTGTCAAAAATTAAAAACTAAAAAAGCATTCTATTCTCAGTACAGGCGACAGGAAGCACATTGAAGCCCCTATCCAAAAGCAAAAGGCACACAAATCTGCATTGGGTCTGGCTCATGTGGATTTCATTTCCTCACAGCAGCCCTGCACAGTGCTTTGCAGTGGAACCTAAAAGGTGCTGGAAACACTCCAGTGTTTTGGCTGCTGCTGAGCATTCCTTGGAAGCAAAGAAGTCTTAAGCCTTTTCCATGCTACAAACATCCTCATTCAACTGCAAGTGAGAGTCTCTGCACGTCACTGGTGATACTTACCAAAAAACAGTATACAAGAAACGGGTTAGAGGACCAGTAACTCAAAAGTCTACTACAGCTTCTCAGTCTTAAAGATGAGGAAGCTACTGCAGGAAGCAAATGACCAGCAGGACTGAAAAGCTCCACAAATTTTGATGGAGTTTCACCCATCCAAACCTGTCTGAGAAAAATGTTCCTAAGCAGACTGTGTAAAATCAAAGGGAAGCATTCTCTGAACCTGGCTGTGCAAACCCCTAACTCCCATTAAATACTGGATTTGGCTTTTTCAGTCAGTTGGAACTTCACAAGCTAAGAAACACATGGTAGTTTGTTGTAGTTTCAGTACACAAGAGCCACCTACCTATGCTGTTTGTAGAGCTGCACCACATGAGCAGGAAGCCAATACATATTAAATTTATAGCACCAAACAGTAAAATCTTCCAGGACTGTTGATGAGAATAAATATGTATTTTAAACTTTCCAAAATTTACAAGACAGAAATAGATCTATCTGGTCTTAAAATCAACATTGCAGTACTTAGTCATGCAAACAGAACTGGCTTCTCCTCCCACCCAAAAATTCACCATGCATTTCACAACAGCAAGCCCTTACTCTATTTTAAACTTTACAGATTATTTAAAAACTCGTTTATGAATGCCACTGTGCTTAAAAAACCTTTTTGGTCTAAAAAAAACCCCACTCATCTATAATATTTGCATTTTATTACAGCACACAGTATCTGACTTTTGAAGACCAACTTGTGCAACTTTATATTAGTGTGTTCCTTTTTTTGTGCTGAAACTTTGGTCCCAAAAACATCTGAACACTTTCAGGTTACAGTTCTACTGAACCCACCAGATATAAGCATAATTCTGGAGAACACTAATTCCCAGGGAAGATCCACAGAAACAATACGGCTTCAAAGATACATATTTCTTTTTTAAGCACAGCTAGAAAAATTCAAAGAAAAAATTTCATAATAGACTCAAGTTAGTAGTGTATTTTTAGCTTACTACAGTTAATGTATTTTTATTATGAGTTTTCTTAAGCAATACTTACCCTTCTGTCTGCTGCAACCAACCGAAATTCATGTGTTAACTTTCCAACCAATGATCTCTGTGGTTTGCGGAACAGGTGTATTGTCCCCTTAAAAAAAAAAATCAATAGATTTATTAAAAACTTTACTTAAACCATAATTTAAATTAGCAAAAAGGAAGTCTTTGTTTATGAACTATTTTCACAATTATATCAAAGACTCAGGTGAATTTTTTGTTAACCAGACATATCACAAACTTTAAATTCAACAATATTCTGGTAACCATTTCACATGGTTATTATATTAGAAAATGACAAATGACTTAGAATCAAGCTTTACTTAGAAATAATCCAGAACTCAGGATTACTGAAAAAGACACTAAAATATCATTTAAAGAGCAGGTTTTAACTTTTATTTAGATGAAACTACTACAAGACAGTCTGAAAACATAAATATTTTTCTTCATCAAAGCACACTTCCCACCCAAAAGCAACAGACTTATTAAACAGGAGAATATTGTCTATAGATCTATAAAGGAGAACCCACCACTGAAGTAAAAACAATGCTGGTGATGTGGTGGACACAAGGCCAGTAACAAAAGGATTCACACCAACAATCTTGGCTCTGGCTTAACTAAAGGGGTGCTACATGGCTCTCCTGCAAGCATCACAGAGAGCAGGCTGACAGAGAAACTCATCTGCCATGACATTTGTCTCCCTCTCCTTGGGGGGCCCAAGCTTCTAGTTGGTTGTCTTCCGTTCTGCTCTCCCCACAAAGTAGTAAGCTTACCATGTGAAAAGCCCTTCTAAATTGCAACAGAAATTTGTGGAGTTGTAATGGATAGTCTGCCATCTGCAGCAGTTTGGGGCCGGATTAAGTAAGGCTTGATTTTAAGCTATCACACCTTAGCTGCCAGCAGAAGGCAAAAGACATACTGATGGGCTCTTCAGAAAATAACTTTTGTCAACACAGCTGCATTTCATATTATCTGAGAAATACAAGTGTGCCATGAATTAAACTTTAAGCACTAGTACAGATCCCAAGTTTAGATCACCTAAAACACTGGCACTTACTCTTTTCTTCACTAGCAAATCTTTACATGATTATTTTAATTCTTGACAGACACATGCAGGATGCCAGGACACCTCGGAAAGCTTTTCTAACAGGCAGTGCACAGCCTGTCTATGAAAACTGTTATAGAATCACAAAGAATCATAGAATATCCTGAGCTGGAAGGGACCCACAAAGATCATTGAATCCAGCTCCTCGTCCTGCACAGGACACCTCAAGAGTCACACCATGTGCCTGAGAGCATTGTTCAAATGCTTTTTGAACTCTGTCAGGCTGTGGCCACTTCCCTGGGGAGCTGTTCCAGTGCCCAACCACACTCTGGGAGAAGAACCTTTTCTTAATTTCCATCCTAAACCTCCCCTGACACAGCTTCAGGCCATTCCCTCAGGTGCTGTCACTGTCAGAGCAGAGATCAGTGCCTGGCCTTCCTCTTCCCTCATGAGGAAGCTGTAACTGCAGTGAGGGCTCCCCTCAGTCTCCTCTTCCCCAGGCTGATTAGACCAAGTGACTTCAGCCACTCCTCTCAAGGCTCCCCCTTCCTCCAGACCTTTCACACCATCCTGGCCCTCCTTCTCACTGCTTCCCACACTGCTGCCACTGTCCCTGGCCCAGCCACACCTCCCTGCTCACAAGAGATGCCGTGCACCAGAGCTGTGTACCCCTGGAAGGGAGCTCCACTCAGCAGGGGCTGCACCTCGGCTCTAAGGCATCCCTAGGCCCTACAGCGCTGCCGAGAGCCGGGGCTGGGCAGGGCGGCTGCCCCACACCTCAGCCCCCGAGGCGCTGGAAGAGCCCCACAGGCCGTGTTTGTGCAGCCGGCGGCACGGGCCATCCCAACAGGTGACAGCACCTGTTATCCATACCCACGGCACTTCAGCGTGCTCAGCGTGACAAGGGAACGTTTCGCCGCACAGATCAACAGGCACACTCGGCAGTCGTTCCCAAAAGAACGGGTGTCGTCTTTGAGAAGCGAGCCACAGAGTGACAGCCCGACACCGGGGAGCAAGCGCGCTATAACCTGCTCGTCCTGCGGCGAGTCCCAGCTCGCTGACCGACCTGCGGCTGAAGAACTCCGAGGCTCAACCCACAGCCCACCGACCCCGCTCGAGAGGCAGCTCCGGCACAGGAGCCCCCGGCAGCCCCGGGGCCCTGCCCGCGGTGCCCTGCGATGCGGGCCGCGCTGGAGGGGCGTGCGGAGAGCCCCGAGCAGGAAGCGCCGCACGGGCAGCGACGCCCCGCGCTCCCCGGGCCCGTTATGGGCCGCGCCAGCCCGGGCGCCCCGCGGCGCCGCCGCCCCGCCGAGGGAGCGGGCACCTCCAGCAGCCTCCTCAGCCCGCGCTGCACGCACCACCTTCCTTCCCCCTTCGCTCCTTGCCCCCAGCAGGGGCCACTCACCATATTACTCCCCGCAGCGGAAGAGACGGCGCCATGCGAGGCCGGAAGGGGCGGGAGAGGTTCCCGTCGCCGCGGCAACCAGCGGGCCCGGGGACACGTGGCGGAAGCGGCGCCCACTGGGAGCGGCGGCGGCTCCGTGCCCGTTCCGTGGCATGCGCGGCCCAGCGCGCTTCTCTCTCTGCTCCCTGGCAGGCTGAGCTGGCGGCGCACCTCGGCACCTAGAGGGCTTGTCTGCCGCTTCCTTGGCAGCCCATTCCAATACCTAACCACCCTTTCTGCAAAGAAATTTTTCCTAGTGTCCAACCTAAACCGCCCATGGCACAGTTTAAGACTGTCGTAGTCGTAGGCCTGGCCCACTCCTAGGCCTGGCACAGTCTGTCACGATACTCACTACAGCAGTTCCACAAGGAGGACTTTGCTTCCCAGGACGAGCATTCCTCTCTCCCCACTGCCAGCCCTCGCCGTGCTCAGCCTTAGGGGCACTCAGGACACGGACTGCAAAAGGCATTTCCCCAGCAAAACCCCCAAGGAAGAGCACATCCGGAATTAAGTTAAAAATTCAGCCAGTTTGTTGTGTGCAGAGATTCTTAGAAGTGCTCCCGTTGCTGTGAATGTGATGAACGTTAGAAGCATCACAGTGCAGAGGAGGGATCTGCACACAGTCTAACCCATCCCAGAGTCTGCTGCTGTCCAAGGCAGACGTGGAGAGAGGATTCTGCTACTGACTGCTGGAACACCGGGACATGAGGACGGCCCGGTGACAGCAATCTCCCGGGGTGGGTGACCAGCAGATGGCTGCACTGTCCCCTGAAGTTCCTGCCAGGAGGAATGTGTAGGGCAGGACCGCTTTGCGTGGATGGTACAAAGAAATACCAAACATAAATCACCTTGGGAGTTCAGATAGCTCTAAAGAAAAATTGTCTTGCAAAGCACACGAATGGGATTGAATATGTACTGAAAGATTCACAAAACAGATAATTTATTATTTGCAAAGTAAGTGGAAAAGAGAGAGGAATAAAAATTGAAGTGAGGTATTTTATTAGGACAGATTATTGTGCCTAGGAAGAAACTTTTGGAACACTCTTCTGTAACACTGCCTTAATCTTTGCTCTGCAGAGTCTATTCAGTTCTCCAGTACCCATAGTTAAAGTGGTTAAAAATGTTACTTGCTTCTCACCTGTTCTGTAAAACTTACCAAAATATTTACCTGACAGGGTGAGAGATAGGCCTGCACATCAAATTAAACCAGGAACAAGCCAGTCTTTAATCGGCTTCACATTTAAGTGTGGTTCACAATTAAGTTGTGTGTATTGTCTCCTGTTCCTGTGCATTTGCAGAACATGTGGTTTTATTACTGATTAAAGAGAAAAAAAGATAAAAAGATTTTTATTTTCCAGATTTTCCAGTATCTGGTCCTTAGAGAACACAGTATCATTAATTAAAATAGCTATCAGACTGATCAGGTAATTGTACTCCATAAGATATATTTAATATCTCAGACCTCATTCTAAGCTCTTGGCTCTAACCAGTAAGCTTTTTTCCAGTGTGTGGAAGAAGTTTTGGAAACTATTTGCAGAGAATAGATTTGTGCTTTATAGAATCTGAATGACAAGCAAGAAATTCAAACTGCAGCTCCTGCCTCCATTCAAATTTAATGAGGAAATCGGCACTCAGGTGAACCACTCTATAATTTGATCCACAAAGCTGTTTGGTTACTTCATTATTGACATAGTATTGGGATTTTTGATTTATCTAATGTCACAGGGTGTTTCTTCCCAGAAGATGCCAATAGTTAGTTATTAGAAACTGCACTTGCAGAAGTGTCTTCACAGAAGAAAAATTCTATTATAGCATTCTGCATATAGCAAAACTAGGTCTTCAAAAATGTGTTACAGCTGAGGCAAGTTTGAGGCCTTTTAGAAATTGCTAAAATGAGATTTGAAAATAACAGAAGTTACAGACTTAGAATGTATTGTTCTTATGGTATACACTTACCAAAAAAGTGGAATTTTCAAAACTGTGGTAAAAACATCACACTTTGCTCAATAGGTAGGTTGTTTGTAGGTTGATATTCCAAAAAACATGTTAGGTTTTTTTAAAATATAACTACAAAACAGCACCTGGAATAATCCCACAAGTGTTGAGAGATTGATTTTAGTTAAATTATATTTTTCTGCCTTCACCACTGCATGTATTTTCTGTTTCATCCTGATACACAGAATAAAAAGTAACTTAGACAAAGTTGCATAACTGTCTTCTCCAGAGCCATATGAACCCTTGTAGGAAATAGGCTGGATTGCACACTATATTTGGAAATTTGCAGAAAGATGGCATGATTTGGAAAAAAATCCCCAACAAAAAATTCCCGAACAAAACAAACCCCACCCACCCAAACAAACAGAAACAAACAAACAAAACCAACAAAAATAAAGCAAAACAAAAACAAACAAACAAAAATCTCAGCAAGTTTTAACTTCTTTTTCCTGACTTTTCTCTGGCAAACTTAGAGCACTAAAATACAGAAATAAACAGATCGCCATCAGAGATACAACAGCATCTAACAATCTGACACTAGGCATGAAGCCTTGCTTCCCTATCTTGGCTGGAATGGTAACAATCCAATGAGTACAGGGTATGCTCCCAAAACCAAAAGCTATGCAGATTCCAAAACAGCAAATGGTGGGATATATTTTTTCATGCTCTTCTTTCTTCACTAATTTTAATTTATCTGATTATCTCCTCTACAGGAATAAAATATTTGAATGTCTATAACCTATACACAAATTACCAATAGAAATAATTTTAGTTCAAAATCTACCTCCAAGCAATAGTATTTCAGGCAAGGAGAGATACCTTGGATAGACCCCAGTGACGTCTTTCTGTCCTAAGGAATTATTCCTTGACAGAAGCCGGAATAGCTCATATGCTTCAGTCCAAAACACTGGGTTTTTTTCCTTCTAGCTATATTGATTTTTATTTGGTTGGCTTGTTTTAGCAGTGATTGGCATGATGATGTATGGAATGCAGAGGTCATGGCTGGTTTTTGGGAGACCCCTAATGCTGCCAGCTGTGTAATATTGAGTCTAAAAAAATAAAAGTTAGATTAATTTTATCCTCAGGATGTAACTGCAATTAACACGCCTGTAGCTGTAAACAGTTCAGATGCAGCCTCAAGCCAAGAATTACAAATGGTAAGGCAATAGGGATAAGTAAAGAAATTATATTGTTAACTCAGTATTAACAGCAGCACTCTCCTCCAGACAAAAGAAAAGCCATTTTGAAGCCAAGCATATTTACTCCAAATTTTTAAGGACTTCACCATGACCACAGGAATTAGTTTTCACCATGATCTAGCAAGACTAGGATAAGCACACACTTTCAGTTTAACCACATTTATTTAGGAAGTAGCACTTCTGTTTACATTAGTTTTAAGAACTTAAGTTATGTTCTTTAGAAACTGATCTATTTACATATTTATTGTTCCATCATCTGGTATACAACACCTGACGGTTTTTTTGTTTGTTTGTTTTAACCAGCAGCAATTTAATAGGCTTCAAGTTTAATGAAAAGGCTTTTAGTTTTGGACATTTTATCTGATAAACAGACAAGAAAACAGTAATAACAGGACAAACAAAACATTTTATTGTGAGCTAAAGCTATGTGACTGCTCATCATGCTTTTTTACATTGCTTAGTAGTAAAATGGTGTTTAACATTTCAGGAAACATTCTTAAAAGAACAATGAAACAAAAGTGCTTCTAAACAACAAAATACAAAAATTAGTCCCATCCCAGACTGGAGTTGTCCAATGTATTTTACGGGGGTGGGGTATGGTGTTTTGTCTCCACCTTTGGTTTTGATCACTTTAATAGAGACTTCTGAAAAATACTGACTAGCCCTTCACATGACTACAAATTGGAATTGTGTGGTAAAAACAGTTTCTGTATTTCCAGTCCCTTTGAAAGGTGTGCGACTATTAGACAAAGTACCTTCTTCCCCGCTTCTAATGGGAGGAAACCCTGCATAGCTGAGAGGCCACACCTCAGCATCTCTGACGACCACACCTGTATTAACCAACTACAAAGAACGCTGACCTTTTATCCTCAAAGCCACTTCTCTGAAGAAAGGATTTTTTAAGAAGTGTATCTTATGAAGGCAAGGAAAGTCTTACAGCAAAACAAGGCTCATCACCATAGAAGTCAAGCACTTTCAAATCAAAACATCAGACTCTGAAGAATCTGCAGTGTTGAGTCAGTATACTGAATCCACCCGAGGAGTGCATACCTTGCCAATTATTGCTGAACTCTGGAGGTAGTTATTGACAAGGTAAGAAGCTTCCACTCTAAGACAGTTAATGATTTACATAAGAAGCAGGAAAAACAGAATACACATTTCCCTGTGTTTTACAAGATGATTTTGTGTTTGCAGGAAGTGACAGCTTAACTTCCTCATCCTGTGGAATTACAATTGCCATAATTAAAATAAAAGATACTGAAAATTATAACTAAAAGAGAAATTCTAGAAGAAAACAGCCGATCAATTGGTCATCTCTTAGGATGTCTGCAGATCATCCTAAGCATGAAAATTCACATAGATCAGTAAAACAACATTCTTCAACATTAAATAGCAGCTCAAGAGAAACTAATAATAAAACTGCCTCTAATTAGCACAATGACTGAGATAACTAGTTGCATTCACCACCTGCTTGCTACTCTTCATTCCATTTTTGATATCTGGTAGAAATTCCAACAACTTAAAGCATCACAAAAGCTCGGGGCCACGACAGAAAATGAATGAAAATCTGGTCAGGTACAGTAGCATTGGCCACCTCCCAAAGCTGCCACATACAGAAGCATCACTAAAGCACTGGAGAAGCTAGAGAAGCACGCCCTAGGCACAACTATGCATCGCCTTGGGTAGGAAAGCACTATGAAAATCTAGGGCACAAAGTCTCACCGTGGGTGATTAAGGAAACCCTAAGGAGAACGCTGCTTTCCAGTGGCAGAACAGATGTTCCAGTTCTATTTGCCAGCATATCTGACTTCAGTATTCCCAGTACAAAGTACTTAAACTTCACAAGAGGGACCTAACAGCATTGCCAAGCAGTGCTAAACCCCACTTGTTTAGAATAGAAAAAATACTATTTATTCTACACCAGAAGGTAAAGTTAATTGAGTTGTATGTATAAAAACTGTCATTTTAAAAACATTTGAGAGAATGAACAGTAAAACCAGCAATAGCCTCTAATTAGTGCAGTGACAACATACCTTCTCAGTTTAGAGATCCCAATCTTACTAATTTTTAAAGTGTTATTATCACCTTTGTTACCTACATAAGGTTGCAGGGCCATATTCAACAGAACTGCATTAGTGACTGGCTTTGAGTCAGTAAGACATCTCTGGGGCAAAATGCCTACTTCTGATACACTAAACACTGTAAAAGCTAAGAAACTAACAGGACAGAGAAACTTATTTGTGCATAAATATCCTAGTTTAAGGCTTATCTTTAATATTCTGTGTTGGTTTTGTCTTAGCATATGCACAGAACCTGTGTAGGTTTGCTGTAGTCCACAGTAAAGTCAACGTTAGTAAAGGGAGCATCATAACACACAACCAATTCTCTTTTTAAGGATAAAGAACATCTACATACTATTCTTCCAGTATGTTGAAAGACAAAAAGTGTGGCTCCTGCTTAATAAAAGTAGAAGGACATCTGAAGAAGGTTGTTATAAAAACCACAAGGGGTTTGAGTTGGTTTTATTTTCTCCCTCCAGTAACTGCTACACTTGAAAGTCAGTAAAACACATTTGCAGAGAGCCAGACAAGCTGCTTACTAAGCATGTCGAAAAAGTGGGTCAAGTCGCTCATTCACTAGCAGTGGGCAGATGCACAGAAAAAAAGTGGGGGAAAACAAGAAAAGAAAAAAGAAAAAGAAGGGAAAAAGCAGGTTCAGAGAGCTAACAGAATGGCAGTCTTTACAAAGGTTAAAGCACCTGAGCTGCTGTCCTGTTTATCCTGATTCAAGACATTGTATTTTAACACAATCTGATTTTATGGAAAATGTAGTAGTAAAGTTCTGAAGTTCTGTGTGAGTACCACAGACTTGTGAAATAAATTGGAGGGGTTTTTTTTTGGGGGGGGGGGCAGGGGGGGCAGGATTTAGTGGTTTTTTTCTCATTGTTGTGGTTGTTTTTCCCCACATCTGCTCTTATACACAGTTAATCCAACATACAGATGGAATCACTGTGGTGGGACTTAGTACATGTAAAAAGAGGAGTAAGATGCAAAATAATGCCTTAAGTGCAACAGAATTATTCTTAAAAGACAGTTCAGAAAATAGCATAAGACAACATATTTAAAGGAGATTTATGACCCAAATGGTACCTGGCCACAGGCTAAGAGTCCAACAGCTGTGAGGCAAACTGATGTTGCAGAATTTTTTTTACAGTGTTCCAGCACTAATTTATACGGCTGTATTTCATCCACTAAGCAGAAAACAATCAGGCATAAGAGAAGACCAAAAAGCATCTGTCCCAGTCACACAGATTCTCTTGACCTGAACTGGTTGAACAAACTAGTGAAAGGGCTGGTCCCTTTTCTTTTTATGTAGCAGCTGGTGATTCTGACTGCTGCATACTGGTGCTACTTTAGGAGATGGGGACTTCTATCCCAACATTTCAGGTACCTATCCCATGGCAGTGAGTATGCATTTCAAATAAATAACCAATACATTCCTCAAAATTAAGTGGACAAAACCAAGAGTTTTATAACAATTATTTAGGAACATTTAAAACCAGAAGCATTATCTACAAAGTTCTCAATTGCAAAGGATCTCATGGAAAGTTTACCAAAGCCTTATAAATAAAACCAAGGCCCTTTCTTAGCTGTAGCTATTTGGCAGATGCTCATACAACAGTAATAATCATGCTAAGCATTACTAAGAATATTAAAGATACGGATCAAGTCAGCCAGGAATCTCCAACAACAGAGATGGTCTACTGAAGGCAGAACTAAGGCAAAGCAAGACATGAGATTAAACTATCTGAAATCTTTTATCATTTCTCCAGAAAAGTGAATCAGGGGAACCAAAGTCACGTTTCATTTATATAAGATGTACATTTGAGAGAGTCCTATCCTTAGAAGGCTAAAAGTGGTTTGGTTAGACTATTTCAAAAGGCATAGTAGTGGAACACAATCTTCTCTTATTCGATTGCTTTTAATTTTAAGATCAGTTAAAAGCATCTCTGGTTGAAAAAAAAACCAAAAAAACAAACCCAAACATATTGCATACGTGCATCTCAGATGTTTGATAGAGTTTCTGCTATTTAGTACTCAATACAACACAGTGAGCACAGTCCTCTCAGAGTATTACTACACCTACAACTTCATCTATCAGCTAGGGTTGTTGTTTCTTTCATATATACATATATTATTTATAGTCAACTTTCAGGTAAGTAGTTCCAAAAAATAAGTTAAATGAAAAATTAAAAACAACTTTTCTGTTAAGACCAAAAGCAAACAACAGTTACAACTCATTTTCATTAAATAGCAGTAAACAATACACATTTTTGCAGTACCACTAAGTTGGGAGAGGTGTAAAAAAAACCCCCAAACCAACAACAACAAAACAAAAAAACGAACAAAAAACCAACAACCCACAAACCTGCTTTAACAAGGAACTAGTGTTCTGCCTTGCAAACATCTGTGTTTAATCTGTGTAGAGTTTGTAAACAAGATGTTGGGCCTTTAGAAGTAAAGGCAAGAACGTTTTCCTTTATTATGGTATTTAAAGGCTATCATTTAAGAGGTTTTCTTTTAATAGCTTGTCATTTATATAATAAAAACAAGTATTTGTACAAAGATGCAGTTTCTCTTTAAAAAAGCAGATCAGTTGAGTGCTTCATACTTTAATATATAAACCAAAACATATGAAAGCTATAAAAACATTAATGTGTGCCATGTATTAAACATGTAGCCTTCTATTTTAATGCCTACATGTGAAGATTAAAAAAATTATCACAATGGAAATTTTACTTTCAGTTATCATAAACAGACCAAAATACAGAGTAGAAACACATAATTTCTGAGACTCAACAATTAGCATCACTTACTCTCTCAAACATCAGCTGGGCTCAAGTTGTACACTGTAAGCATAAGCTAACATTCTACCAATGAAAGCGTTACAAAATGCATTAAGAGAAAATACTGCCAGTAAATGAATATCTCCATCTATCCTTTTATTAATTTTTCTTTTAAAAGGCAGTTTGAATTGGTTTTACAAGGTTGGGGTTTTTTGCTGTTCTGCTATCAAAGGTCTTCTTTAATCCTGTCCTGTGAACAATTCAGTCAAATTACAACAAAACAAAAAGACAAATAATAACAGACCAGCTACTTTAACATTTTAATAATCTTAATTCCCCAATGCTGTTCTTCCAGTCTGCACAGGGCAATTGTTTTATTTGGCACATTAAGGATAAAAAAGTCAAAAAAATGAACCAAAGTTTACAAACCTCCAACTGAACATCATTGTTCCAAGTTCATTGTTCATCAATGTCATGGCAAAATTAAAAACAAAAAAAACCACACACACAACATAGGGAAAGGTCCTCCAATGATCAATATCATCAGGGCCTTGTAGCAGAAACAATATACATATATTAATGTTCAAATCAGAATTGGATTGCTAGGAATCTTATCTCAAGTCCTGTTGTGCTCTTACTTACAGTGTGCAAATCCTCACTAAATGGCAAAGGAGGCTTTGATGAACACATTTCACACTGTGTAATTTTCTTTTAATCTCAAGTTTTAATGCAGATACTTGAATATCTGTAAAGTCCTGTAAACTCTGGCTGCTTCCCAGTCGTCTGCACCAACTGCTCCCCAGGCAGCACTGTTTCAGTTCAAGGAGTGTCTCAGACTGTGGTATCTCCAAAGTCCTTGTTCCAGCGAATGTACGCTTCCAGGGTCTGAGGGCTCAGACTGCGCTTGATCTTCTTCAAAGATTCTGTGAAATCTGACAGTTTGATATTTCTCATCTAAACAGAAAATGAAAGACATCAAGGTCACAGGTGGTTTATGTGCTTCGGTTTATTCAGGATGTACTTGAGTATTCATTTTTAACAAAACACATTCTACAAGTGCTGCAAGTTGATGTAAGAACAGTTTTTTTTACAGTGAGAGCAGTAATTCACTGCAACAATCCGTAGTAGTCTTTATTGCTGGAGGTTTTGAAGATATGACTGGGCAGCGTGCTAAATAATCTCATCCAAGTTCTCTTTGCCACAAAAGGGACAAGGTGATCTTTCAAGGTCGCTCCCAAACCAGAGTATTCTATTGTTCTAGGACCTGATGCAAGAGTCTTATTAATTTAAGATTACCAATATGTACCATTTGTTAATAAACTAACACTTGCTAATAGTAAGACCTGCTTTGTTACTTAATAGCTCATTAGACTGGGTCATTACTTCCTGATTCAGTAGGTGGTGTGAGCTGATGCATATGAGGACATCACAAGAAAATAACACAGACACTGTTATCCTCCTGCAACAAATCCTTCCAGCTTTACCACAACCTCAGGCTAAACACAAAAAGCAACTGAGAAATTAAGTTTTGCTTAATTTCCCCCTGTACCCGTGGTTTGCACACACACCTGAACAGAAACTTTTGTAGATAGGACCAATTGCCTTTTTTTTTTTTTTTTTTTAATGTTTACAGCTGCACTTTGTGGTCAGGAGCTTAATATTTTTCTTTATCATAATCCATGTGAATGAATGCAAGTATTATACACATACATGCACAAATCTTTTTTAGGTTCTCCCTAAGTTAACCTTCTATATGTAAAGATGGGGTGGAGAGGATAGAAGGGATAGAAGTAATTTCACTTAACACTTCTGGGAATTCTGGGAATGCTCTTGGAAAGTAACACTGTGAGAAAATAAAAGGCGGGTTTCTGACATCATCAGCTAGGTAACAAATATTGCAGTTGAGTGTGAAGGAAAAGACAGGACTGTCAGCTGAAATAAAGAACAACAGACTTACTAACAGAAAAAGAAGTGCTCTGAGGCCTGAAAGCCAACAAAATACCCATTAAAATTTTTCTTTAATGAAGAAGTGATTAAAAAGGATAATAACTCCAAAAGTTATCCTATTTTATAAGATACTACACATAAAAAAAGGACGTTAAAAGTTTCTAGTGAGAAAACATTCTATTCAAAAGGGAAAATACAGCTGCTAGAACAGCTTACCTCGCTGGCAGACATGTTCTTCACCTGTTCTGGCTTTAATTCTGTAAAAAATAAAGATAGATGGGTGAATTTCTTAAGAAAACTTTCATCACTTCTGACAAGTAAAACATGTTAAAAGCACTTCTATTCTGAAAAAAAAACCCCTGCAGCTAAAAATTGTACCTTTCAGCCTCAAAACAGTCTCCTGTGCAGAAAGGTACATGGTGTTTTTGTCATCTCCTTCTTCCCCATTTATCAGCTCCTCAACCAGGCTGCTCCCACATTCAGTTAGTGCAGATGCAGCACAGAGTGGTAGCAGAATTATTCCATCTTCCCCAAGTACGGAAAACAGCACACTAGCCAACAGAGCTACCTTCCCCCATATTATTCGTAGTATCCACAACCTCCCTACTGAATTTCAGGAGACAGAAGATACAGTCAGCCAAGAACACTGAAATAAAATGAGGCAGGGCACATCAAAGTGCTTCTTGCCCTATGCTGCACTCAGGGGATCTAAACATTCTTGTATCATTCACTTCTTTTTTTTAACTTGCAATGCTCTCATGGTATCAACATGTAACAGCCAACATTTTGCTACCAGGGTACAAGAAAAAGAATCTAGGCGGGATTGGCAAGGACAGTATCACAAAACATTTTCAAAAATATATTGTTTTATATGGAGTACAGGACAAGTTAAAGAAATGTGTTGCAGTTGCACAATGTCACAGTGTTTCCTTGAAATGGACTTGTGTGTGAAGTGAATTGTCAGCAAAGCCTGCATACCTAAATGTATACATAATTAATTCCACCACTCTAAATAAATATATTCAAATTCTTAGGAGACGTGATGTCTCTTATGAGAACCATTTAATGTAGTTCTGTTTCCCAGCTACTGTGCAGGATTGTGAAAGATGTGCTTTACAAATTCAGCAGCTGAAAGAAAATGGTAAAAACATTGCATTTTAACAACTGCTTTCGAGAGAGATAGTAAACTGGCAAAAATGCACGATACAGGATTGAAAAAAATAATAACACAAGCACGCCCACAAAACATGAACAGACCTCTCCTCCCCATAAATATTTTGAGAGTTACAACAATTTTTATTTACGCATAATAGGCCAGTGTTACAGAACACTTCTGTTCTGACTGCCTTTAGTACCTTTCTGTCAAGTAGGAAAATGCATCTACAAACAGAAAACTAATACCAAATCTCCACAATCTTTTCTACACAAAAATCCCACTACTGATCTCCACTAAAAAAGATCAGTTCCCTTGGATGTGGCTACTGGACACATAATAGCGAGTTAAACAGAACAAAGGGGAGGTGTTGGAAAAAAAAGTATTCACATTAAAACTGGGTTTTTCCTAGTTGGACATGTCAGAGAAAGAACAAATGCAAGTAAAACTCTAGTTCATTCACACTTGTCATCTGGATCACAATTCAACATTAATAGTTAAAGATATAAAAAGCTATGCCATTCAAACTGTATCTAGAAAATCCCCAAAAATTCCTTGTTTCAGTTTTCCTTCCCTTAGACTTGGAAGAGATTTGACCCATTTATAAAGACAAGTAATGCAATCAGCAGTTGCTATTCAAGTAATAATTCAGCTACAACAGAACTAACAACAGCCTCAGAAAGCCACTAGTTAAAAACCCTACAATTCAGTGAGAAACACCTCATACTGCTTTTCTCCTATGACACAAAAATTTCCTGTTTCACATGGTGAGAATGCTGAAGGGTTTTGTGTAAGTAAATCTTACAAAGATGCTATTATGAGTAACAGACTAAAATCCAATGTAAAAAGTTACATTTCAGAGGTTTGAGAATTATAAAGATGTAAGAAAATATATCTCCAATGTCAAAACATCAATAAAAATCTCTGCAGCTTACCTCGAATGGGGCCTAGGGCTGCATCCTTTGCTAATGCAGTTAGGTCACTTCCAGAGTACCCATCTGTCATTCTTTGTCAAAGTAGCGTCAAGGAGGAAAGAAAAAAAAAATCTGCTTCAAACCACATCAATTTAATTACAGATAATCAAAATGTTACTTAATCAGAAGAAGTATTACTTTGATGTTATTTTGCAAGTTTAATAAATCAGAAGTGCATTCACTATAAATGATCTGTATTTCACTGTAAGTGATCTTTCACAGATTAAATTTGAAGTACAGATATTTGAAAGTTCCAAATAACATTCTAGGAAAAAAAAGAGGTAGCAACTAGGATTTGTAGATGAAAACTGATCCCAAGCACCTTTACTATTTCTGTTAGGAGAATTTTGTACCAGTAGTTTATAACATTTGTCAATTACCATAAAACCCAAACTCAACTGTCCTGTACTCTTTCAATCCAATCAGTAAAGTAAGAGAAACCAATACCATGTGTTTAATATGATACAAAGTGAACTGAAAGGAAAGTAAGTTCTGCTACCCACTAGGATTGGTTGGTTTGTTTGTTTTATCAACTTGGCAGATCATCCAAATCCTCAGAAGTACACAGTAGGAAGTAAAAAAAAAAAAAAAATAATAAAAAGGAAAGGAAAAAAAGTCAAACCAAGGCACTAAACTCCCTGTGGAAACTGTGCCAGAACTAGACTTTATATCCAGGTTAACCAATGAAATACTTTAGAGAATAAAGGCCTCCACTAAACCAGGAAGCCACTAATACAAAATGCCAACATAAGTGAAAATGAGTAGTACAGGTTGCCTAAAGGAAAGTTTAAAAATGAAAACACCACCCTTATAGAGCAGTAGCTAGCTGCAGCAACAAGAGCTTAGTCTTCTGGAGATCATGAAGTCTGCTATACTTCATAGAAGTTGCAGAGGAGCAAAGGAACACAGAATCATCATGGAGGTTAAATACTTCTCTCAAAACAAAGAAAGATGGAAAAAGAGACAGGCAGGATGCTCAACTTTTACATTTTTCTCTAATTATTTTAAAAAGGTATACTCAAGTAGCATTTGTAATTTGGTTCTTGTATTTGCAGTTAGAATACAGGACTCTGTGTTTTTCCTCCAGTTAGCTATTACTGCAGCCTACATGTGGCTTGAGCTAGCAACTTCAAGCACAGAGGGAATATATTCAGTTGGATTACACATCAACTTCTGCAACATTACTAAGAGGCTAAGAAATGCTACATCCAAGACTGTACTAACCTCTGGTGTACTACCACAAAGAGAAACAGACTGAAGTACATCCACCTGCCTATCTTTGCTATCTCAGTCTGTTTTCACTCCTTCCTGCCCTACCTGCTTTTTAATCTCCTTCACACCCATTATTAAATTTAGGTGACTAACAGCAGTACTGTGTCAATCTCAATGACGAAAAACATAAAACAACTCGCTTTCATAACAGGAGGGGAAAATTAACCCACTTTTTCCCAATCAAATTTGAAGTGACAAGAAGCTAAAATTATCCATTGCTTATTCTGCTAAGTTGGTAATACATTCAACAAGCCTAGTGAGGCACCAGGAAAGAACTTGCCTTTTATTTGAAATGAATGCTAAGTGCAAAACTGGTCCTATCTTTTTGCATCAGGGAGGAGAGCTGGACTCCTTGAGGGACGGGGTGGAAAGAAGCATTCTCCTCCCTCCTCCTCAAAGGAAAGAGCTGATGGGCATGTTTCAACAACAGAAACCTGACTGGGTGTATCCTGCCCATGTATAAATAAACATTTTAATTCAGCCTGACAGGGAACCATCTTCCCCAAATGCATGCAATTCATATTGTCACTGTCAGATGATTTGCATTAGTTATATTTTGAATGAATTAAACAGTCTGAACGAATACAGTAGAGGAACATATTTATTTAGTATGGCTACAAAATACTTACCTAGCTAGTTGAGCCAACTCTTTTTGGGTTAATGGACTTCCTTGCTTGCTTAGAAGATTTTTTAGCAAAATCAATCTTGTCTGAAAAGAAGATAAAATTATGAGACGTAAAACTCGTTTTCACGGAACACTTAAAATTGTGTTGCAAGAACAGAACTATGCTTTTGTCAGTTTTGCTTTTGTGCTTCACCAGTTCAAACTTGCCCATAGTGCTTGTACAATTAGAGTGTACAATAATATCATCTTTTCAGGAGCAGAGATAAGGACTGGGTAAAAACAAGATCAAGAGCTTAATTACTAGTATCAAAAATAAGTCATTAGAATCTTCATCAAAAGTCCTGACCTCGCAATGAACTGAAAAACATTAGCAAAATTACTTCTATCTTGTTCAATAAAATACTCTCCTTCAGCCAAACAAACATGCTCTTGTAAGTCCTACTTCAGACTTGCCTATGCCTGCCAGTCTGTAAGCAACACCTCACAAGAAATACTGAGTAGCTACCACCAGATTTGCAACTAATATGAGTTGGAAAAAAAGGCAAAAACTTAAAACAGTTCCCAGAATTAATACACATTGTATATAGTCAAGGTGAGCCAGAAGTTAGTTCATGGAATTGTAATCATCCACAAGGGCAAGTTAAGAATTGACTATAATTGTTCTTAAAAATATGAGTATGAAAAACAGTACTTACTTCCTCGTTTGGTAAAGACACATATACCCGTTTGGTGAACCGTCTGAAAAAATCCAAACATATACACATTGTTCACACTATTCTGTAACTATTTAGCACATACTAATCTAGTATTTGGTTTGGTTAAGTGACAAAATTTAACTTCCATCATCAAATTCCAGGAAGCAGAACTGTAGATTTTGAAAAAATACATCAACAACCAAACAAAAAATATGCACAAGCCACTGATGCCACCTTACTCTGATCTGAATTTGTAAGACTCCTCCCAGAGGGGAAACACTCTGAAGGTAGAAATACCCCTGACAACCAGCAATGAAATGAAGCATCTCTTAATTTTTACACAAAGAAAGTCTTCAGAATAATTTCTTCAGGCAGTGCTGACATATCTATTTTCCTCAATCAAGAATGAAAAGAGAATAAAGTATGAATCCTTTTAACAAAAAAGTCCTAAGGCAAATCTACAGCAAGGTCTGTAACTGCATGGGATGTCAGAAGACAATATTCACAGAGAAGAAATACTAAATTTCTGGTCAATCTGCAATACTAAAATTAAATTTTCTCCTTTATTCTGCCATTTAAGATACAAATAACAAAAAAGCAAAATATTAAATTCAATGAATTTAAAAAACACTGACTTTATTTCAACAGGTACTACTGTTTCAGACAATTCCAAGACTATCATGATTGTGCAGATGCCTCTCAAAAGAAAAGAGTAAAGCTTTTCCTTGAGAGGTTAAATAATTTAGCCTTGCTGAACAGATTTTATTACAAAACTTCAAGACACTAGGCAAAACCTGTTCTTCATAATGAATATCATGTTACTGTATATTCAGAAAGAGACATTTTGATACCTGAGAACAGCATCATCAAGCTCCTGAGGCCTGTTTGTTGCTCCCATCACAAGTATTCTGTCCTCTCCAGAAGACTGCACCTATATAATGTAAGAAGGCAAGACAGCTTTCAGTTTACACAGTCTATGTTTCAATTAAGCAGAAATACAATAAAACCAGTTAGAGACTTGTCATGTATTCAGCACACTGATGAGATGTTAATGTATGTATGGTTTGGGGTTTTTTTTCCATTGAGGTAGGTTTAAAATATTCCTCACATAAAGTCAAACCAGGAAAAGGTAAAAAAAAACCCAAAAAAAAGTCTTTCTGGAAAAAAACTGAGACTATAAAACTATAAAGCCAGAGCCTTTCTGCTGTTCTGGGATTTTAACATCAAACACTGTTTTGAAACTAAACTTTAGTTAAAAGTATACCCAGAACCACAAAATCAGAGCAGAGATCCATCTAACAAAAGCCTCACACAGTAATCAAAATAGGCCATAAAATATTTGTAAAAGCAGAAAAACAGCAATTTCCTTCCCAATTCACTCATACCCAAGAACATGGAGACTTAGAGCTTCCAAACTTCACAGAAAACACTGGGTTATCAGAGACATTATTATTCTCAATTCTTCATAGATTTAGGCTCACTGCTACTATACCATGTTAAAAAGGTTCCTCAAAAATATTGTATGACACAGCTACACTTTAAATATTAAATCAGAAAACTTTGCATTATGCTTACTTTTTCCTTTTCATTTTAAGGGAAAACTCTGCATGTGTGTGTAATAATTTCTGCATATCACAGTTATATTGCATTATTTGTCCTGATTTATCCATTTTGGAGTTTTTCCCAACCTTGCTGTCTCTATGTTCTTATCTGCTCCTCCTGTACCTCATTACTGTTTCTTCACCTGCAATATTCTGTTGTGCTAATGGAACAGAAACTAAAATTATTCAGTACAAGAACAGTGCTGTGACAGAAGAATATTTTGATACTCATTTGTGCATGTTCCACTACAAAATCCAGTTCCTCTTCTTGGTACTGCATTCATGCCATTAAATACTTCCTACTGGATTCTGTCTTCTCTAGCTCATGGTGCCAAGAAAAAAGTTATAGTTCAATAAAAGGTGTACTAACACAGAAATTAATCTTTCTGATGTGTCAGAGTTGTGTATACATTATATCTATCTATCTATATCTATCTATCTATATATATATATCTAATCTGAAGTAGTCTGTTTGAAATCCTCATCCCTCAGGTCTCACCCCTTGACAGTGCATGCTTGTGACACATATTCCTTTGAAACCAGAAATTATTTAAAAGCCATTTAATCTTGTTTTACTTTGCCAGAATAAAGTGAAGTGACTCATCAAGCTATGTAATTGCAAACATGGATGCAACTCTCCGTGACCCTCAAATGTCCCTCTTGCCCTGTAAGAACAGTTGTCCTCACAGCTCTTTTATTAATGCCGTCTGTTATCCCTTCTTCTCTGTCCATAATCTTACAACACATTATTACAGCTCATCTCCAGATCACTATTTTTCAGTCCAGACTGTGTCTTCCAGAATGCCACAGTAAGCAGGTAGAAAATTAAGAACCAAAAAAAACTGTTTGCCAATTATGGTGAGTGGGAGGGAGGTTGAGCTAAGCCCCAGCAGCCAAACCCTTTGTAATTCACCTACAGGTTGTACTGGCATCCAGTATATTACCCAACTTAGCTAAATAAAACAATACCAAGACTAAATACTTACACCATCAAATTCTATTAAAAATTCTGTTTTTAGACGCCTGCTAGCATCATGTTCACCTTCTCGTCTTTCACACAATAGGCTATCAACTTCATCTAAAAAACAAAGAAATACATCATAATTAGGCATACATCAAAGTCTTTGCATTTGCCTAAGATCCTTTGCTAATATAGGATCCATTAAAAAAGACCAGATCTTTATTCTTTAGGAGACTGAGAGATCTTAGGAAACTTTAAAAACTTGCATAATGTGTCGGCCTTTGAATAGGTAATGCCAAGCACACAAAAGGAAAAAAACCAAATCTTTCTGATGATAAACTACTACTCAGGACAAGCAAAACACATTTTCACGTTTGAAGTTTAATGGCCTTACTCCATAAAGGCAGTACAGTATTTTTCTTTTTGAAAGCACCTCTTCCCACTAGTACCACCAACTAAATAACATAACAGTAATCTGACATGCTTTATGTGAACTACTGATTGGCCAGCAAGTCATATCTGAGACAGTTGTCCTGAGATGCGGAATTACCCAAAAGAAGTTTACCCAATTATTCCCATAGTTAATTACTTACTAATCTCTGGTAAGTGAGTATTTAAGAAAGTAAATAAAAGTTAACATCTAAGGTCTTACCAATAAAAATTATTGAAGGTTGAAGTTCTCTGGCTACTGCAAATAGAGCACGCACCAGTTTCTCTCCTTCACCCACCTAAAATAACAATAAACTGGTTTTGTACGGGATTAAAAATTTTTACTACAAGACAGCTAACAGAAGGACCTACAGAAAATCTTGCTTAACCAACCACACTTAGTCCATTTATACATATTCAGATTATCACTGGTTCCGTATGTAAGGTATTGTTTACATCTTAAAAAAACCACTGCAACTTCTCTTATGATCACAACTGAGTTAACTGTCAAGAGATTTTGGTGCCTAAATTACCAGAGCGAAAGAGCTAGGACCCAACTAATTCACTTTTTAAAGATGAAAAACCCCACAACCACCCATCTGCATTAGTGCCAGTGCCATTGCTGAGTTGAAAAAACCTTTGACATGAATTTATCACAAGCACAAAACAATTTTTTTTAACTTCATAAGGCACTTTTTAAAAACTATGTTAATTATAGGCAAACAGTTCACCAAGGACTCATCAGAAGTGCCTGCCTTTCTTAAGCCCCAATTAAAGCACAGGTGTTTTTGAAGCAATGTAATTTACAGCCAGTACTTACATATTTTGAAGTCAGGCTCGCTGCGCTGATGTTAAAGAAAGTAGCATTTGATTCTGCAGCAACTGCTTTGGCCTAGGAAAAGGGGAATAAACAAAAGTACTTTTAAAAACTATCAAGATGAAGACAGTTCTCTGTATCTGTAGTGACCACTTGTGTCCTGATGGACAGTTTTGAAAACCCCTATTTCTTCAAAGGGAGCACCTTGTATATAGTACAGAAAACTTCTGTCCAGGCCACTTACAAATGAGAATGGCCATGCAGTCAAATCAACAGAGAAATTTCCAGACTCCCATGGACTTCTCTAATCCCATTAGCTCCATAGCCAACTACAACTTGCTTTCAGAAGAATAAAAGTCTCCATTTCCTTTCAATTTATCATGAATAGACATCTAAGCCAGTTTTAACTGATTTAGGGAAGTAGTTTAAGTCATCAGTTACAGTGTTTTTCCCCCTCCTTTTTCTATGCAAAAGCTGTTTTTAGAGGAAAGCTAGGGCAAATGATCAGCTGGAATGCTCAGACTACCCTCTTCTTTAACAATTTCACTATATTCAAGAAATTATGATTCCCTGCTTATAGAGTCTAATTTTAGTGATTAGCAATTACATTCCAGTATGTCAAACATAACAGATGAGCCTACATGAGCTGCTCTACATTCCCACTCCTGCACTTCAGAGCTGATCCAGCTCCAGTGTCAGCAGAGGGTGCAGCTGCAGCCACACCATGTGATCAGGATGATGTGCCCGGCTCAGCTGCATCAGGTCACTCGATGCTCCGTGCCTGATGCACAGCCACAGAGCTCCAGTTCCCCGGATCTAGCACATCAGGCTGAGAAAAAAAGCTGCGGCTAGGCAGTTAAACAGCCCCTACACTCTTTGCACAGCAGCGTGCCAGTGAGGCAATCCCTTCTTTTGCTACTGTGCTCCCTCCCCACCGCCAAAACGTGTTTCTAGAATGTTTCAGTGGAGAGCAGATAATTTCTGATTAACCACTGCTATACAAAACAATTAACCTACTTCCTTTTGCTCTCTGAAAACGAAACTTGGACTTGCTGGTTTAAGTTTTAAAATATTAGTTGTCATAAAGAAAATAATTAAAGAGAACAGTTTAGCAATTCCCTCCATAAAATCCAGGCTTACAAACAATTTTGCATTTTTATACATAAAATGACACCATAATACATGTTTTGTAAGAATGTACAGTTTACTAGTCCAAGCCCCAAACTGAAAGCCACCCCTTGTGGTTACATTTTAAGCCCATCAACTCATGCATGAAGTAATTTTCTCACCAACATTGTTTTCCCATTTCCTGGTGGGCCAAATAGCAATAAACCACGTGCAGGAGCTCTCAGACCTGTAAATAACTGAAAAGGACATCATCACAAGTTAACATCAATAACCTGAATAAAATGTTGTTTTACCTTTGTAAGAGAATGGTTTAAGACTGAGGACACTGGCTAGCACTGATAGTAACAGTAGCAGTGAGTGCCACAACAGTACAGGCTTTGAGAGAACTACACTCTGTTAGTAACTTGACCTAATGCACACCACTATTGTTTCCCACACAGCAGCTAAATTATGTTCTAATTGTTCTATGCCTGGATGCACTGTGAAAGCAGTTTAAAACACTTTATACAAGACAGACTAGCCTATCAAGTTTAAAGCATCAATTCCAGTTAAAAGGGAGTAATGCAGGTGTACAGTAGGAAAGCTAAAGTAGCCTTCTTACTAACTCCATATGGAAGAACTGCTTCATCTTTCCTTATTAAATGAAACTTAAGACAAGCTTTTAATGAAATGACTTAAAATATTACTTAACAACCACCTACTCTCTCTATGCTAATGATAGCCATCTCCTCTCTCTCACTTTGCACTAGATTAATCTTTCCTACTCTATAAAACTGCCCCCACCATATGTAGCATCACAGCAAGTACACAAATTCTCACAGAACACATAACTTTTAGTTATTACTCTTGCCTGTTTTCTCTTGCACTTTGTCTTTACCCCTTCCCTCAAAAGTTTCAGAGTTTCTTTTTCAGTCTCACACTCACCCCTCCCTTCCAATAAAAAAAAGCAAAAGCAATAGGAGGGTCTCTCATATACATCCCACATGTAAACAGCACTGTCGGCAGGCACTTCTTTCCACAATATCCATGACAATAAATAGCTCCATTACCAGTGTTGCATTTGTCATGGTTGACCAACATGTTTTCTCTAGTGTTTCATCATTCACAGCATTTTGTTTGTGCTTGACTCTGATCCCTAAAAGTAGTTACCCAGCTATTCACTGAGTGAACACTCCAGTGTTTCTGCTTTCCATGCTGCACACCACCATGTGCATTCTCTGTCTGACTTCTTTTGTTTGAACTAATTCTTGGGGAGTTCTACCCGCTTCACACAGCCCAGATCAAATCTGTAATTCCTCCTCACCTTGATCATCACGTACAGTTCAGCTGCATTGATGTTTATTACTGAGATACACAAAGCCTTTCAAGTTTGTTACCAGGCTAATTATACTGAACATGGTCTGAACTAACTGCCACCATTTCATGAGCATCTTACCACTGAAATGGTTGCAGCCAATCTTTCCTGCTTACATACCTCAACTTTTGCTCTCCTAAAAAAACACCATTGGCTTGTTAAATATGAATTTGAGTTCAAAACTCATTAAAACTGAACTAGTGTAAATTTACTAAGTATCCCCCTATAATTGCCATGTCTACTACATTCATTTACAAGGAATAAAACTAACCCTCTCGACTTTCAAGGACAGGTTAAAAACTCATGGGATTCTCCGTCCTTTTTAAATCTCAACCTACACCAAGGTCAAGCCCATTGCTAGCTACAGTAGGATGAGACAATCTTACTGAAGATACCATGTTACTGGAAAAGCTACTTCAAGCCTTCCATCTCCAAATCCTTCCCACCCAGCTCGCAGTACTGGTGACACTGAACAAGACACTTGACGTACTATTGCACTGCAGTAACAGAGATGCTGTAATGACATCTTCCTTCTGCATAACATCTGAGCACGCATTTGTTACAAAGCTTCGTTCTCCTTACAGTTCCTATTTCTATGATGCTATGGTAGATTCAGCATTTCTTCCCTATGCTGCTTCAAAACCAGTAGCTGCATTCAGGGGAAAAACACAGAGCAATTCCAGTCACCTGTCCATGTAACAAATGAGACCCACAAACAAGAAGTACAAACAGCAATTATTCTTCATTAATCACAGAATCATAAAATAGGGCTGGGTCCCTGTCACAGGCAGGGACATTTTCTACTACACCACAATGCTCAAAGTCCCTTCCAGCCCAGCTTTGGAAAACTCCAGGATCGGGTATCCATAATATTTCTGGGCAACAGTGTCTCAGCATCCTCACTGTGAATAATCTCTTCCTAATAGCCAAATCTAAACCTACTCTCAAGTTTGAAGCCATTTTCCTTTGTTCTGTCACTACCTGTCCTTGTAAACAGCTCCTCATCAGTTTTCTTCTAAGTTTCCTTCAGGTACTGAAATAATGTAATAAGGTCAGCCTGGACACTTCTCTTCTCCAAGCTTAACAAACCAAATTCTAAGCCTTTCCTTACAGGAGAGGTGTTCCAGCCCTCTGATCATCTAGGTGCTCCTCTGCTGGACTTGCTCCAATAGGTCCTTGCCCTCACTATGCTGGGACCCCAGAACTGGACACAGCAGTCCAGATGGGATCTCATGAGAGCACTGCAAGAAACCATTGCACACAATTTTCTCAAAAGTACTGCAGCTTTTAGTAAGTTCAGCTTTATAAAATGACCAATTTATTTTTTTCCTTAAAAGTAGCTCAGAAAATTCCAGTAATATATATACTAGGCCTGAATCTAGGCAGTCACAGTAGCTGAGATACCATCTATGATAAATGAAAACCTAAATTATCAACTTCCATCCAGTCAAGAAATCTGCCCTCAAATGCTACATATCTCAGTGTATTTGTTTGTTCAGTACACTTCTTTGCATCCTCTCCATCTGTGAAAGAACTATTCAGTTTGTAACCAACATGCTCACAGAGAGGATTACCACAATAACATTTTTTCCAATCAGAGAGTGTCATGACCTAATTTACCTATACAAATCTCTCCCATTTCACCCTTCCAGTTGTGGGTTTTGTCCTTTACATGGCCATAAAGGGTTGGACACACAGCTACAGCTATCTGGAACAGTCAGCCTGACAAACGGTGAGAAATTCTGTTTGTTTGCTTTTGCTGTTTGTTTTATGGGATTGCGGGGGTGTTGTGGTTTTGTTCGGTATTTTGGGGGGTTTGCGGTTTACCGATTTGATTTGGGCTTGGGTTTTTTGAGAGTTTCCTTTTTTTTTTTCTTGCTCCAGTCACTTTCTGCAGCATTGATTCATCAGAAGACAAGCAATGACATGGCACTATTTTAACACATAAATCCTATATTCCTATCTTCCAAGATAGCTAGGACCCCACAGCTACATAGCAATCATAATCAGGAAAAACAGGATTCAAGAATCATCATTTCACGTGTGAAGCACAGTACATTTCTTTGATCCTGTCACACATTGATAACAATACCCAGTTACTTACCTCAGGTCTAAGAGAAGGAAGGATAACAATTTCTTGCAAAGCTTGTTTAGCCAGTTCCTGTCCTGCGATATCATCAAACTTGACAGCTGGCCCACTAACAAAGAAATGGAATACTAATTAGTCTAACAATGAGATACTCTTTTTCAGCTGCAGCTGACTAATTTAATGCATTTGACTATTTATATAAAATCCTTTTGAGAAAATCTACAACTTATATTGTTAAGTATTTTAAAACATCCTTTTGCCAAAGTAACAAAAAAAAAAACCCCATCCAAAAAATTCTCAAAAAAACCCAAAGTACTAATTTCATTCCAAGTGAACCACGAATGTACTGAATGCAAAACTGATTTACTGGCTTAAAAAGCCTACTATTCTTCCTACTTACCTATCAACAACTTCATTTAGGATAAGATTAGCGAGATTGCTGTCCACATTTCTAAATATCTTTGTGTCTTTCTTCTTCCGAGGAGCAGTGGTAGGAGTAGAAGGCTTATTTGTTCTGCTATTTTTAGGAGCAGCCTGCAGAGGGGGGAAGGAAAAAAAACCCACCAAAAACTCCAGATTAATACTTTGGAAGTGTAATGTTAAACAAAATAAGAGCTACATTTCATTTGCTCCAGTAAAACAATGCGTTAACAAATACCCAATATTCCAATGCTGTATTTTGCTACGAAATCATACTATCATATTATTCAGCTACAAGTAGAACATTTTAGACTCCAGTGGTGAAGGGTCTTTGGTTTGAGGTTTTTTGTTTGCTAATTCATTTATTTAACCACACTATTTTCCCCCAGCATATTCTGGAAATAAGACCAGAAACCAAGTTCTCAATATCTATAAGCAAGAATTCCACATTTTGCAACAGGCCACTTAAAAGTCCTCATATTATATTATAGCAGCAATAATGTTCAAACAGAACAGTTATGTTCAGCCCATTCTGCTCTTTATTCTACTTCACTGGGTAGCAAGATGGAAGAGAAAAAGAGAAAAACATACAGAAATGCTGTTATTTTTCTGTATTCTTACTATAGGACTTCTGTGTTTCATTCCCAGCCTAACCATAATTGGCTTTTCAATGTGGTTATAAAACAACCTGTGCATGCATACAAGCTTTGGAAAAGAAGAACATGTAGGGGGGAAAATCTTGCAGTTCTGGAGTAAGAGGGTTTTTCCCTTCCATCTTTTACATATTAGAAGTAACATTTATTTTTCCTCTAGGTAACTTTCACTCAGCTTACCATGCAATTTTAAAAACAAGTAGTATTTATTACTATGATTATACTTAAAATTCTTTTGCCCATGCACCCACCTGATGCCCTCAAATTTCTAAAGTCCACTCTGCAGCATACCTCAAGAGGCCTGGCTAAAAATTGGGAGCTTCAGTTTGCTGCTACAGTACTACAATTAAGGCATTAAATCCAAAGCTTCTTCTGGAATTTACACTTGATTTTTCAAGTGTATACTTCCATATTTATCCTCACTATACCTTGTGAGCTGAAGGTGTAGAGTTAGGTGCTGGTCTAGACACAGATGATGATACCCCACTGTAGCTGGGCGTTCTGTGGTGACCTGAAAGGCCCGTGGATCCGGTTTTTGCAACAGTCTTTGAACGAGGAAGGGAATTACTCGTGTGTGTTAAGGGGTCCTTCTTTTTTGGAACTGCTCCACTTTCTATAAAGAAAACCAGTATCATAAGAACATTTGCAGCAGTTGTACTTTTACCAAACTGCAACCAGAAGACAGAATTGTTGAAACATATACCACATTATAGAAGAATAAGGCACATTTCTAAAGAGGTTTAGCTTTTTTAAGGGGATTATGACTGCTGCTTTCACCCACAGTTAAAATTCAAATTTTTAGGAGCTCTCAAAATGAACCCTAGCTAGCCATCCTAGAAAAGCCAGACATAACTTAGTCCTGTTATCAAGGGAAGAACACAATCTATTCCTTATGATCCAAAGTCTTCTGGCTTGTATTCTGCTGTCTTCTTTCTCAAGAATTCTTAAAAATAATCATTAGAATAAGCCCCAAATTTCAAGCCTTTAGATTCAGAGTATTGGTTCTTTAAGCGATGTTAGCAGGTTTGTTAATTGGATGCCACCTAACACTATCTAGCACTTGCCAAACAGAAGCTTCACCAACGCATTTTAATGCGGAAAAATTATAGTAGGAATTATACTCGCAAGTGACTGAGAGGTGTTTTTTAAACTTGCTTTCACTTTAGGAATCTTGAGGTGTAAGTAAATTCAGAATGGAAAACCCTGAAGCAGCCTACCTTCCTACATTAAAAATTAAGTCTTAAAATATATTTAAACATCACCAGACATTCCACTCATACTACTTATTCACCTTCATGATGAAGCTGGAACGTCTCAAATTACGTGACAGATAAACTTGAAATATTGGCCACAGGTCATCAAACTACAAAAAGCAATTTTGATCCAGAGCAAACAAAACAGCACTTAATGTCTATGTTCTCTGTATACACGATAAAATAAATTTCCTTGGCACAGAAATGGCAAGTATAAAACACCAAATCAGAGATTAAGAGGTAAGAAGGTGATACAGCAAACAGGCAGGTTGGTCAGGCTGGTTAAAGATTAGAGCATAGCTTGAGATTAGGGTATTTTTTTGTGGTGGGAATACACTACTGTAAACTGTCTAGGACACTACTGTTATCTGCAATGCAAACGATACGTACTGTCTTATTTTATATTCTTTTAAAGGGTAAGGAGTCTTTTGATTATGTAAGAGAAATAGGGCATCACAGGCAAGGAAGTTAAAAACAGACTTCAGCTACAAGTGTCTTCACTAGGATTGCAGAAACTTGCAAATCAGTTTGACCTGCTAGTATTAAGGAACAGGCCAAAGAACTCTGATCTTTAAGGAAATTAGTGACTGAAGAATTTTTAACTTACAACATCATAGTTCAATGAAAAATACTTTAATTAAAAGGCCTTGTAATTTTAAATGCTGTGTTTTAAAATCTCAAAGAACACTTCAGTCAAATAGTATCATGGAAGAATCAAATAATTACTTCTATGTTCTCAGCCTCTTTAAACATACTACCAGCACCAAATCTCCACATACCCTGCAGATGTCCTTAACAATTCAGTGAAAAAGTTTCTAAAGCCCTTCTTTAGTCACAAATTTACCCCTTTTTAGTTACAGAAACTCTGCAGAGGTCAAACAATGCAGGTATATCAATTTGCAAGAAACAAGGCAACTTGAAGAAAATAATTAAGTGTATTTACCTGTAACATATTTCTTCTTAAAAGCAAACAAACAAACAAACAAAACAATAAAAAACACCAAAACTGGCTACCGACTAAAACACACAGAGCTCCAGAGCTAGATACCTAGTCATTCCTGAACATGAATTTCCAAAAACTCTTTAAAATTAGGCATACTTAGTACCTTTGAAGTTCAAAAAGCAGAATACAAATCTATTAACACATCTAGCTACTCAGCACTTTGACTGGTCCGATTTAATCAAAAGGTGGCACTCAGTTTGGTTAGGGCTTTTTTAGCCCGCCTCAACCTCATCTGCACAGCTGGCTTTAAGTCAACATGGGAAGGCTTCAAAAACCTAAATCAGTTTTTCTCCAAGTCCTTCACCCTAACATGCTGCTCAGCTACCTCACTCTGCCAGAACTACTCCCACACACTGAGAACAATACACAGATAGTAAAATTTTGAGGGTCATAAAACTACACAGGTAAGGAGTATTTCACAAAGCCAGAAACAGAAGGGAGGAAAGAAGGGAAAAGAGACAAGGTTTAATACAAATTATGATTTACTCTAACTGCACCTCCAGGACTCAAGACTGGTAGGTTTACATATTTTGTTGTCAGTCCTGATGGGTAGCACATAAAGAAGCACTGATGAACAGCTCGTGAACATAGCTATTGGTTGAATGTCAATTCCAGAGGGAAGCTTCATTTATATGCAAATTTTCACTGATATAACAAAATTATCAAATCGTTCAGAATTAATTTTTTTCTAAAGTTTACCTATTTCTAAAGCATGGGGTATTTAAGTGAACATCATATGTGAGATAGCTCCTACTGTTCCATTATGCAAGATACATATTTTGGCATAACAAATGCAACCCCTCCCCAAACACATTTCTTACCCCCTTTTTTTTTAAATTTATTGAAAGACTGGAATTACATAGCAAATTACTTGAATGCCTTCATAACATCTCCAGCAGACTTTTACCAAATGTTTCACTGTTCTGTTTATAACAGTAAGGAAGTACCTAAAGCATGTCCTCTTCACAAAGAGACACCATGGCAGTTTTTCAAATGCATCTGAAACACTGGGCAGTTCAACTGTCTACTTCATGTACACTCATAGGATAGTAACAGATGTAATCAGTTTGATTTTACTCTCTAATTCTGGACAGAATCATTTATTTTATAGCTCCAGGCTAACACCACTGGATTACACAGACATAATAGCTGTCTGGTCCTGAAAGCACCCCTGCAATTTTCATTTGCCATCCAAATACACACACAACATAAATTACAAACAAGCAAGTAGCAAAATTTTGTCTGGGGCTTTCTACTGGTTTAATTGTGATAAGCTGCTCACACAAGTGCCCAATTTCAGACTCCCTTACAGAGAGAAATGTTAAAAGTTATTATATTATATAGAAACTTATTATATTAAACTGGTTTTAAGGATAAAGTATATGTTCGAACAAATCTAAGAGAAGCTTGATTATATTAAATGGAAATGCAAAAACAGAATACACAGCTGTAGCTCATTTATTTAACATCCTTCATATTTCTAAAAAGCAAATTAATTATATTTTCTTTTCTGTATTTAAACCAGATTAAAGCACATGTCAATAAAAAAGCTTCTACTAGTCTCTAACTCCCTAAGCATCCAAAAGAAAGTTTAAATTCAAATTAACAGTAGCAATTCCAGAACTACAGGACAAGCCTTTAGTTGTGACAGCTTAAAAATTATCAGAGAATATTCCTCAGAAATTTCCTACATCTGCCTATTGATAAGTAATATAAAGGCACTAAAACAAAAAAACCCAAAAAACCCACAAAAAACCAANAAAAAAAAAAAAAAATTACTGTCTGTACATGGTCTGTGGACACCAAGTTGAAAGAAAAATCCACCAGTCTAAAATTATCTGTAACTCCATGGATGTAGTTTCATTTAAAAAAACAAACAAAACCCAAAAGCCTTTATATTGCTGCTTTAAACTTGCAGCAATTACAAGACTGATAATTACTCAGGATCAGCATTCACAATAGCCCCCAAAATTACAATTCTTAAAAAATTCAATTCAGATTTTTCGAATAGGCAGATCCAAGTTATAAAAGCTACTTAACAGAAAACTCCAAAACTAAGAAGGACAGTGGTAGCACAGCTACACAATCCAGGAATTACAGCTGTTCTTTCTGAACTGACATACCAAAGATCTGCGTTTGTCAAATTATGCTATTAAAAACAATCTTACTGCTACTTGTTCTTCTACTCAGGGAACTCCTTTCAAATCTTCAGTATTAAAAACAGATCTTTTGCACCATGACAAACACTGCCAGTATATGTCTTTAATAAAAGACAGCCAGCAACTCCTTCCATGTGAAAACTGAGATAAAATACCAGCTAGCTGCACAGTATTCACGTTGAGGTAATAGAAATGTAATGCTTTCTCTGGCCATCCATCAGGCTGAGATTAACAGGTAAAATGGTATACACTGGAATTACTGTAATAGTCTAAGTGTTGCATGACTAGCAAATGAGTTCATAAAACAAACTCTGCCTTTGGCAAGGCTGGCATAATCTCTCCCTAGCTTATTTAAAAAAAAAAAATCCACAATGCAAAGGAAAACAAGCACATTTGAGGGGAAAAATATAGGCAAATTGTTTTATATCTAATTTAAGACTGCTATGAGAAGAAAAATGATGAATATTAAATTAATATTATTTCCAAGTAAAGGTTTGAGTCAAGGTATTACTCTTTAGACAAGCTGCTGCATAGCCCTCTGCAACTGAAGGGCTTGAAAAACCTCAGTCTTTATCTTGAAGATAAATTTTCAAGATAAATCTCTAGTTATTCATGTAAATTTGCAAACCACAAATGCTGAAGGGATAGGCAGTCATTTGTGTAAGAATCAAGTAAATTGGTCACGAAGGCTGACACAAATAGAATCTTGAGAGAAGAATCTCAAATCAGTAACACTTTGGGAATATAAAAAAAATGTGCATTCCCACAGCTGTGAGAATAGAATCTCACACAATTATGAAGCAAAAACATCTGTAAAGACTTTGGCCCTTAAAGGCAAATACAAGAAAGCAATGTAATTTTAGACCAAATGGGCAAAAAGACTCTTTGTTTATGTTAAAACTAAGAATGATCATGTTTCATATTTCATACAATCCTGAACTTTTTAAAAGTCCAACCTGATTAGGCAACAGGGCAGTAATACTTTCCACAGACAGAAAACTAAAAAAGCTTATGCCAGAGCTCTGTGGCTCAAAGCTCTGAAGTACCTCTACCTTCTCAGATAGACAACAGTCCTCTTATCTGAAGTAGCAAACTGATTTGATAGTTTTCTAAGAAATTGTGTCATCTACTTGGTGTTTTTAAATTATTAGAGCTGTCCTTATGCAAATACTGTTTTACATGTATAATGGAAGAACAACAGCAGGATGATTAGCAGATTGAAACACAATCTTTTTACACTGCTTTTAAGGAAAAACTGCATTACTAGTAAGGTCTTACAAAAAGCACTCCCTTGCCGTACACCCCAAAAGAGAAAAAGCAAGCACAAGAGCACAGCCACCAGCCAGTTAAGAAATCCAGATGCCTGTTAATAGCCTGACTTTCATGGTACTACATCAGGGATTCCACAACTGCAAAAGTTCAGTACTTCAGGTAAACCTTGAACTTCCACAACTTTACACCTTGTTTATGGACCAAAATAAAAGTTTATTTCTGCCATTCTAGCAAGTCTGGTTCAGCCTTCTGGAAAAGGATTAAAACAACATTCTTTAAAAAAACTCAAGAGCTGCTGTCATTCCCCCCTCATTTCAACTGCATATCACTTTCTTAATGTAAAAACCACCTGGAATTTAAAGTTGCTTAATGCATAGTAACAATATCATAAATAATATCATAAAGGAAGAGCTAATTAATGTAGGCACATATATAACCTATATATCCAACACTGACACTTTCTAAAACAGGTTTAATGAAATACTTTGAATATTGCATGAGAAATATTTTCTAAAATGTTGCCTTAGTAAATAGATTTGAATTCTAGGACAGTCATTGTGAGAGAAAACTGAATACTACAAAATAAAACAGCGTTGTCAAAGCCATGGAAAGGATGGAATGTATTTTATACAATGCCTTTAAAAACAGAAATATAAATTTCATTTTAAAGCTCGTGGGGCCAGAATATAGCATTGCATTATTCTGCCTTGTAATACATTAGGAATTGAGAGACATCCCCTCAATAGGTGCTGGTAAAACCAAACCCACCTGACTGGAGATGTCCATTGCGGCATGCCAGGTTAGTACTGTCATTATAGACCTCCATTTGCGGCTTGGAAATTTGCAAAACTGCCTGCAGCTTCTCTATGTAGTAGAACAGAGGGGGAGGGAGGAAAAAGGACAAAATAAACAAACAAAAACCAAAAATGAACCAAGAAAATTTATGTATGTTGAACATAGAAATGTCAAGTTTGGCTTTGTTACAGTTAAAGATAAAAGGAATATTTCCATCTATTCTACACATTCAGCAAATGTGTAAGAAAATTCTGTTAGTATGAGCATGACTGAAAAACAGCTTTAAAACTCACCCTTTATGGCTGAGTTAATTACAAGAATCTTTCCAGTCTAGTGATTGCAGTTACTTCTCAAAAAACAATGTTCAGGATTAACCCAATTTAATTTAGTAAATATTTATGTTGATAACACATTTCTGAAAGACTTCCTCAAGGTGTTACTTTTGACCAGGTGCAAGGAGTCCTCACTTCTCCACATAATAAATGTTCCACTTAAGCAGTAGCAGCCAGTTAACATTTTACAGAAACCTTCAAACTTCAAGCAGAACACTTTACACACATTACGGTGATATCTTCTGAATCTCTATTTAGATAATTAATTGCCTTGAAATTAACTCAAAGTTGCCATGCAAATCATGCTCTTCAGGAAGATGAACTTCAGAAACACCTGAATACAAAATTTATAAAGCTAAAGATTAAGGAGAAAGATATTAACTCTGAGAAGTAACAAAAGACAGCCAAACCATAAGTCAAAGAGGTGTAAGGTTGTAAACACAAAAGTTAAGGACTACTTGTTCTCTGCAGACCAGCTACCACTCCTACTTTTCCCACTGCAGTTAAAAACCTCTAGGCTGTACTTCTGGGGCCCTTTACTGACTCTCTCACTTTTACTTCACACGCACCACTCTTATTTTAAAAACCAACCACAGTCTGTAAGGATACAAGGTACACACTCTCAAGCTCTCTCATTCCCTGCCCTTTTTTTTCCTTCTGCTCTCCCCTGCGAGATAACACTACCGAGAAGCTGAAAGAAGAGAGATGCCAAGTAGAGAAGCAATGTCCTCTGGTAATATGAAAGCATATATCACAGAAGCAGACAAATTCTACTGAAAATGTACCCAATTAAGATCATAAATAATCTGGCTGGAGGAAGAAGTGCCATTCAGAGCCTGCAGACGGTACAACCAACAAGCATGAACATTTCCTTCCTTAGGCTTCTTTACCTGTTACAGATCTTCCTCTAATCTTTCTGCTTCATTCCTTTCTTCTTCCTGCTTCTGATCATTCACTGCTTAGCTTCCCTGAATAGTATCTTTACACCTCATAGTTAAAGTGATGGCTTAATAACATTTAGGTTGAACAAGATGTGGTTTAGAATGGAAACTTGGTAGTCACAGGCAAATATGAAAAGCTAAAGTTCAAGATTAGTACGTGTACACCAGGTTTAACTTCATTCTAAACTGAAAGCTTTGAAGAGTCAAACAAAAAAAAAGTCAGCCACATAGGAACAGCCTAGAAGTTACCCTCATAAGCTTTTCTCTCCAGAAAGGTAAGTAAAGTCCTTTTAGTACAACTGACTGCAGAGAGTGTACTGCTTTAGTGGACACAGGACTACCAAAGGAGACAGCAGCATTGTCTACTCCCTGCCCAGTGCATGTAACCCAGATGGAAAGAACATAGAGAATGCTTAGGAAACAAAGTTAGTATTAATAGACTTTTAAGATATTAGATAATCAGCTGAGTTTTGGAGAACCTTTCTGAGTTTAACAAAGAAGACTTTCCAGTAAGCGACCATAATAACATAAATTGGCTTGTGCAGGAATTCAGGAAATGCTATTTGTTTCAATGCTACAATCTGACATTGGGATTCTACTATAATAATCAATGCTTAGCTAGTTTAACATATTCAGGAACTCCGAAACTCCAACCCAAAAAAAGCCAAACAACACAATCCAACTATTGCCAGTTTCAATTCACAGTCCTCTCATCATATTACCTATTAACATGTAATTTTATTTCTTTTTAGTATTTCATATAAAATTTCAAAAAGCAAATATATCACCTTTCTTTAGGGACAGTATAGATGTAGGATCCTCTGGAATATCAAAAATAAATTAAAAACTGAGCTTTTAAGTATTATCCCAAGGAATTATAGGATACCATCCATCTTCCATTTAAATGCTTTCTCCCTATTCTTCCAGACACTGACAGAAAGTTTACTTATTCTCATTCATTATTTCACCTTGATGACACAACGTTGACGTAAACCCATGAAACAAACAACACTGTCTTACTTAGGCAACACTAGAACTTGAATTCAAGGAAACTAATTTCTACCAAAAAAAATGCTACCCTGCAACATAAGCCTGAAGAAAAAAGCACCATCTCCTCCAAGAAAGTGAAATATTCCAAAAGGCGTCCATAAAAGACCCTATCTACACAGGAATTATAGAGGAATATTAATACCCTCACAAAGAGGATCTTGATGGCAGATACTTGAATTATGTGTCGCATACACCTGTTAACCAAAATACTGAAGCTACACTAAATACACAGGAAGGCACTTGTCATGACAGCAATCTGTACCCCTACAGAAACCCTCTTTGAAATGAGAGAGCACAGATAGGTAAAACACATCAACAGCATCAGAACTGAACAGTGTCGCACTGGCCATCTATCTTTAGGAACAACAAGCTGCCAATTGAATCGACTGCAGAAAACAAATACCCACCTGTCATTCTAAATACATCAAATTTAATAACTCTAACATGGGTGATCAGTCGTCCAGGAGAGGCCTGGTGTGTGAAGACCATCAAAGCAAGGTTTAACCACACAACTAACACACCCTCAGCCATGTCAAAAATGGGGGGCCACCACCACATCAAATGGAAGAACTTTCAAGTCCCCTGACAGTCAGCACAACCCAATATGGTCAATGGACTGTCCAAGCAATCAAGTCCCCTTGAGGTGACCTGAAACACACCAGCAGTCACTTCAGCTTTCAGACAGTGCCACAGTACAGCTAAAACAGAGTAAGATACATAATTTAGATTCAGGATGAAAACAGGGTTCAAAGTAGAAAACTCAACATCCACTGTGGGTAGCTCCATCCTCTTCCAACATTAAAAGACATCAGCGGTGTGATGACACAGTGGTAACACACCGGTGTGATCAGACATCACACACTCACCAGTGGTGTCCAACACCCTCATCAGTGGGGTCATGAAGCTGATGTACCCACACTTAGTAAAATAAAACAACAACAAAAACATGAACAACACCAAGTACTTTCAAGGGACAGCTGTCATCAGTATGATTTAATTTTCGCTATCTATGTACTACCAGTGTAACCTGCTTGACTGGAAGGCATTAAGAGCCAGGCAGTCTGCAATCACATCTCTGTCTAGTAAGCAGGATGAGATATTTGGTATTATTGCCTGGTTTGTTTTATCCTTTCAGCCAATGCAATAAAGGACTTGCCTATTCTGACTTAAGAAAAGGAGAAATTCCACAAAGCTAGCAGATAACAGTCTTATGAGTTCAATTCACAGGAAAAATTACATCATTAAACTGTAATAGCTTCAAGATCCTCATGCTTAATTCAACTAGAAGAGGATCTCTACATCACTCAAAAACTTCCAAATATCTGTTACTGTAAGTAAGAGGCTAAAAGTATGTTTAAAATGGCACATCTAGATTACTTTAAATTTCTCCAAAATTCATGTAAAATGACAAAAATAATTTAAAAATATGCTGTCAATACTTCAAAGTTGGTAGATGGCGTTAAAATATTACTCAAATAGCACCCTAATGATCAAGCTTGTAGGGATTCAAAGTCACTGAAGTATCTCTCCAAACAACATCTTTTCTCTTCCTAAAGGGCACATGACTTCATTTGCTCCTTTTATATCTGAATTTTGCTTTTAGGTACATTGTATGAAGCACATCCTCAGTAAAAATTAACAAGAACCTAGGCAGAACAAAGTACTAAATCGATAATTTAAAAATAAAACATTTTACACTGACTAACGTAATGAACACAATTCTATCTCTTTACCTTTCAATCTGCACTCTGAATGAAGCAAACAGCATCTGATCACACATTCTGGTAGCAGAGATTAATATACTTCAACTTTGAGGTTTCTTGTGAATTTTACCCTTTGTTTCTTTTCAGACCACAGCAAGTAAGCAACTTATCAACACTTCAAGCACTACTAAAGTAATACAAGCGAGGATAAAGCACTACTCACAAAACACAAACACTGTTACTTCAAGCTTTGAGGAACAGCAATTTTTTTCCAGAAATTCTAGTTACTTGCCATTAGGATGTGTGCAACAAGCCATACCTTATCAAAGCTTGTTAGCTATGCAATCACTTTCCCTCTGTTTCCTAGTTCATATTACCTCTACAAGTCAGCCTGTAACCCTAGTAAGTAGAAAATATCTTTTTTACCATATACTAAAACTGTAGCAAGAAACACCCATATTAAAGCATAAGACAGATGGCTCTTTCACCTCCTGTACCCTTCAATTTTTTTCAAAAGATATTAGGAACTCCAGGGAAACAAAAGGGTTCACTTCCTTGGAGCTGTCACAACTTTCCTGTCAGTCACCAGTTAGGACCACAGAACCATGAAGTGTAAGAGGAGAAAAGAGCCCAAGCTTTCCCATCTGCTCTATATGCTCCTAGAATAATGAGTCAGGAGAACTCCACGAGAGGATATGATTAAAGATGAGATATGCAAGTTAAAATCAAGTACATCAGTTAGCGCACCCTTAAAGAGGAATTTTTTTTTTTTAATCCTTTTTTAAAATTGACTGAACTGAAAGCATTTTCAAAGATTTAAATTTAGAGGAAGCACTACACAAAGCCATGTTGTTTGATGGGAGAATCTTTACTCTGTTAAGAGCTTATATACAACACTTAATTTTAATAAAGCTTAAGCTATACAACACTATGCTTATGAGAAAAGTGACCACACCTTCTAATTTTAAAATAGAACACTACTGGAAAAGAATTAAGAAAATTAGAATTTCACAACCTTACGGTCTACATGATGTTAAATAATTATCATCATCACTATTATTATTTACCAATTATTTATTATTTACCAAGGAAAATTGTTAATGTAAGTGTTAATACAAGTGACAGCAAAATCAACAGAATATGAAGTAGTTACACTTACAGGAAGCACACTTGGCACTCATGATCAGCAATATATCATACATTTCATTACAGTACTAATAGAAAAATCCTGAACAAACTCCATCAGGAGTTAATCAAGACTTCCACATTTTATGAGTTAAGTGTGCTATGATATAATGACTTCTCAGTTACTTTTATACCTGAAAGTGGGTCATGAAATTCCATTTTCAAAACCCATCAACAGCACTTACTCTCAACTAAAAATTAAACTAAAGAGACCCTACAACGGTAACGACTCTTTCACTTTAAAAATCAAAGTAATATTTTAGAAGAATGCATTAAATGAAGTTGTGCAAATAATTACAAACTTTCCAAAGTCATGAATTGTAACTGGTACCTAAAAGCTGCAACCGATCCTTGGCCATTGCCAAATTTGTCATCATTTTAGATTGGAGACGTCGAGCCCGTTCACACTGATCACCTTACAAAGAAAAATCCATGTTAAAACACAATTCGGTAAATTAACTTTAAGTGCCAAAATACTAACACCCAGCCTTCCCTCCTCCTCCCACCCCTTATCTATCCCCTCCACTATGGAACTTCATTACAAAGCTAATGAAAAAAACCTCTAAAGCTTCCTATTTAATCAAGAATTTAAAGTCAGTTGACACTATCTGCTTTACCATAGTGTTTATAGAGTGATAGGAACCCAAACACTGCTTTGCATGTTGCCTAACACTTCCTGACCTAGTATGTCCCTTGTCTCTGCATTTCTCTGAACAGAAACCAAATAAAAAAAGATTTTTAAAAAGCCTGAAAAGTGACTGAGAGGCAAGTACAATTTGAAAGAACTAATTTTGGCAAAATTAACAGACTTAAATTCAGTTGACTGTGTCCCTTTACATTTCAAAATACACCGAATTAGACATTAACTCCACCACTTCCTAAGAAATATTGTCTGTTCAAGCCAAGCTTTTGTTTTTAAACTGGGCAATTTATACAGGTTCTATCAAATGCCACTAGATTGCCCCCTAAGATAACATACACATCGAAACACAGCTGAGGAACAAAATCTAAGTCTGCAAAAACACTTACAGGTTTAGATTTAGGGCAGGTGATTTGGGTTGTTATTATTATAATTATTATTTTGAGGACAGAAATTCTCAGCAAGTCCTTCACTACACTTATATTTCTATGGTACATACCTGCTTCTACTCTAAAGGTTAAAATGTTTCCACAGAGACAGATGGCTTTCTTCCCTTGTTGGAAATGTTCAGTTATTTTGGCCTAAGTTATTCAGAAACACAATGTCAGGCCATTCCAAATTGGGGGGGTTTCTTTTAACGTTATACTGAAGGGAATATAAAATTCTGCCTAAGTGAGAACACGAACTGTCAACTTCAGCAAATCAAATCCAAACTCAGTATTTTGGCATTCCCGTTATATAAGAAATCATGTGTTTTGCTTAACAGTGTTCATGAACTCCTTATGATTTTTCAGAGTCTGAAAATATTTGGAGCAAGATTTGCATGCGATACAGACCAGAATATTAAGATGGAACAGAGAAATTGACCAGTGTTCACCTACAGCTAAAACAGGAATAAGAAAGATCCTTATGAAATAGTTCATACAGCAGGCTACTCCTAGCCCCTACTATGTTTAGTAATACTAATTTCTCACTTCAAAGAAGCCATAAACCAAAATCAGTTCCACAAAACTCAAAACTGGCTTACCTTGACCAATTACTAAGACAGCTATTCCTTTTTCCAGTTCTTCAATTCCTTTCTTATACCATTCAACAGCTTGTTCCTTTTGTCCTGCTTAAAAAGGAAGTGAGCCCATTATTTTCTTGAACAAATTAAAGCTTAGGAATGGTTCTATATAATGCTGCATAAAACAAGTAAGAGAGAAGAAGAGATATTTTAACAAAATCCTGTGATTTAAGCAAACTCTTAAAGGGACACTGCCAACTTTATATCTATTTAAATATCAAATAGGCTTTTCTATTAGAAACAGGTACTACACCAGACTCAAATCACTTTTGCCTGTTTTAAGAATAATTCTTCATCTTCGAGAAATAAATCCCCCCTCCCCTGCCCAAAAAAAGAAAGATAAAAAAGCTCATCCACACATATTCACTCCCAACAGAAATGCTGAAATTAACAGTTTCTACTTCTGGAACATCAACTAGAGATGTGCCTCTTACTCCTCCAGTGAGAGCAAATAATAATATTAATAATAGCCAAAATAACACCAGAAGCACACAAACTCAAGAAGAAAAGCAACAAGTCTAAGACACTACATGAGAGAGATGAGAGACACTTCTCCTCTGGTTAACTCTTGTACAGTGCACCTCATTTGTCATGAGGGTATTTCTTTGTTTATGCTATTATCTAACTGCTGTATTAGAGGCGTGTGCCAACTCTCATGTGAAGCACAAGGAGTTGGGTACCAACCCCATTCTGAATGGATATTCCAGCAAACACAACCATGAACATGCCTATGCCTGACCTAAGCTATGTGATACCATGACTGCAAGTCAACCACTTAAGACCTATTAATATCTTCTTCATATTGCTCCCTTTCCATAAATACTCGGCATTAAAAATACATTTGCCTGCATATGGAAAAATACTTCTGTAACAAAATTGTATCACACTAAGCATGCATTTCCGCAGATTAATACAACAGATTAGCTAGTGGAATTTAAAACCTGATCAGCATTAACAAGCTACTAGCAGTAGAAAAAACCAAAAATGCCTACAACAAACCTTCAGATATCATTACCCTAGTTTCAGACAACATCATGTGTCACAAAACTATTCCTAAGTGACAGTTAACAGTGGTTGTGTGTTTCTATATTCAAACCTTTTGATAACTTCAGTCCCAAACCTATTTTCTAGCAAATTTCAATTTCACTTCTCGAATCCTCTTCAGGGTTTTCCCTTGCTCCTCTTCAGATTAAAAAAAAAAAAAAAAAAAAAAANACCACCACAGAGCATCTGCCTATAGTCATGAACACCACACACCTTGGGAGTCATTTCACTACTGCCCTTTCTTCACCAGCCTCATATATCCTGACTGTTAAGGACAAATCTAGACAAATTAAGTCACCCAAGGTAAGTGACTTCAATCCTCTATTTAGATTTTTTTCTTTAAGCTTCTTCTGCCCATCACCCACAGAAACAGCTTCAACTGCAGTGCAAATTGTAAATTTAATACTAATTATAGCTAAATAAAAATCCCATTTGAGATTATCCCAGCCAACTTTGCTAACAAAGCCTGAATTGCTTTGTTATTCTTAGGGGCAGCTGTAAACATGCTAAGGTCATCATTAAAATTTCACTTCCAGCTTTTAACTGGAGGAAGTTTTAAAAGCRCRATACCACACCAAGCTGTTTGCAAAGGTTGTGCTCCAACTCCACACGGAATGGCTGGCTAGTTCTCAGTGATTATGACAYTAAAAATACAATAAATGTCACATTCTTTGGAAGTTGCTGATCYGCTATATTGGYTCTATCRACTATATAGTTGCTAYTGGTTATATTGAGCAGAATGGAGTTYATTTTCYTCAAAYAGCCCCAAYAGCAGTGTGGTTTGGAWTTGTGACTAAAACAGTTGATAACATACAAATGTTTAGGGTATTGCTGCACAGCACAACTTCAAGGTTTTCTTTTTCCCAYCTAGATCCCAGGAAGTTGCGAGAGGACGGCTAGCAAGATGACTGACCCAAACTGGCCAACAGGATATTCTGCACCATATGATATAATGCTCACCAATAATAAACCTGGGTAGATGAAAAACTGGATGGGGGCTGTCTTCCAAGCCAATCACTGCTTGGAAGGATTTATCACTTTTTTTTTCCCCTCAATTTTGATCCTCCTATGCTCTCCCCTGTCCCACTGTGAAGAGTAAACAAGCAGCTGTGTGGATGCTTAATTGCTTGCAGGGGTCAACACAACACACTGGCCTTCTTAGGAAAACATAATAAGCTTAATCGTGAAAATACCAAAACAACAATAATTGCCCTGCTGATTCAGAAGCATAAAAAATTACCAGAAGTGCTATCAAAATTATTAAAGTATGCATAGTTCCCACAACAGCAAAAATACCACATAACTAACAGGCTATTAGACAATTCAGAATTTCCAACCATTTCACACACTATGTCTAGCATATGGTTTTCTCTTTGAAGCTATAAAAAGCTTGTTTACAAATCAGAACATTTTCAAAGACAGGCAAGTATTCTGGTAAAATCAGATAAGCAAATAACAAATCTGTGTATTGCAGGGAGTTCTTTCTCAGTGGAATTACAGTGCAGTTGCAGGGCTGTAACAATTGTGCAACTGCTCATATTAGCAGCAAAGGTTATCTTAGTAAATGTATGGCCTATGCAGCTAATTCATATATGATCACCCTAAAGGCATCTACAGAGCAAGCCCATGATTAAAACTGGTATTTGAAGGCTTACCCTCCAACCACCAGCAGTTAAAGGTCACAACACTGGAACAGGTGCTTGATAAGGTACGACTTTGCTACTCCTCACAGAGCAATTATCAACAACACCGAAGCTTTCAGCTACCTCACCTTCTTTTATGCTTTTTTCCTATGACCCTCAGTGCTCTCTCGCTGTACATCTGTGCTGAACTAACCTTGCTGCACATGGTGCAGATTATTTCCTCTCCCAGAGCACACCACTGCCACTCCCAAATCGTCAAGGCAAAGAAGGACACATCCCACGCTTTTATGGTGCTCTCAGCATGCAGCTTCCATTGAAGGCCTACTCCTATATTTTTAATCTGCTCCTCTAGGACAGGACTTTAATTAAAGTTCAACTGAAAGTTTAGAATAAAGCATGCTGACTTTTTCCAAGAATTTAAAAAATCACTATAGCCCCTTTTGCATGCTGATAGAATCATGCTGCTGCATTTAGAATAAATGACTAAATTTAATTCAGTATCAAGAATTTTGTTTGGTTGGGTTTTTGTAATGCTCTACACAAAAATAGATTTAAAAATCCGCACTCCTCTGTTTTATTTCATTGAACCCTAAACATCCTTCTTAAGGTCTTCTCATCACACAGCAGTAGGTTTACAGATTTTTAAGAGTATGCATGTCAAAGAGTTTAAGAAAAACATTTTTTAAGAAGCTGCCAAAATTCAAGTATATCTTTCCGTAAAAGTCACACCACTCAAATGAGCATTCTGAGGGCCAAGTAGCCTTGAAGCCTCGCTTCAGCACCCACATCATTTGGCAGCCAGTGCATTATAGGATGCACCCTTATTATTGTCCTTGGTGCTTTTGTTGTCCGGCTGGCCTGGTGAAGGCCAGATACAGCCACACACCCGCCCGCAATTTTTAAATCGCCTCACCCAGACCTCGGCGGCAAAAACTCTCAAGTTTTTGGGGAGAAATACAAGCACTTTTCTTGCAAGGGGAACGAGGTCGCAGCTTTGTGATCCGAGCCGCACCTGGAGGCTGCGGCAGGGACGGACCCGGCCGGGAACCAAAGCGCGGCCGCCGCAGGCGGGCACAGCTCGGCTTACCCCGCACACACCGTCCGCAGCCCGCATTTCTCTGCTCAGCGGGTTTTGTTCGCTCTCCGCTGAAAGCGGTTCCACGGCACAGGGCCTTCCCGCACTCCCCCCGCACCCCGGGGCGGCCGCGGGCGCTCCCTCCCTACCTGTCTCGTCCTCGTCGATGCGCAGAGCCATGGAGATGCACTCGAAGGCCCGCTTGTGGCACGCCCGCACCGTCTCGGGCGCCCCGCCGGGCTCAGGCGCGTCGCTGGCCCCGGCCCTGCTGCCCTTGGCGGCCATGAGGGCGCCGCGGGAGAGGCGCTCGCAGAGCCAGGCGAAGAGCAGCCCGAGCTGGAAGGCGACGAAGCGGAGCAGGGCGAAGGCGGCGAAGAGCGGGTACGAGAAATAGTACAGGTTCCGTTTGTGCGGGGACGCCGCCGCCGCCGCCCCCGCCGGCGGCACGGGGGGCGCCGGCCCGGGCGGCGAGGAGGGAGAGGCGCCGGCGGTCGGCGGCGCGGAACTGGAGCCGGCTGAGCCCTTCTTCTTCCCTCGGCCGCCCGGAGAATTCATTCACCGCCGTCGCCATAACCCGCTGCCACGGACTGACAACAACCGGCCATGGCGATGGCGGCGGCGGCGACGCCCCTTTCGGCCGGCCCAGGGGGAGGGACGGAGGGCGGGCTGCGGGCGGCCCCGGCCGGGGCGGGGAGAGGCGGCACCGCCCCTGCCGCCATGGGAGGCGACGGCATGGCGGGCGTGGCGCCCTCACCGCCCGGGGGACGGCCGTCGGAGCCGCTCGGTGCTGGGCCTGGAAAGCACGGAATCAGTGTGGTTGGGAAAGGCCTCTGATATCATCGAGTCTAGCCTTTGACCGCTGTAGAACAGGACCACAGCACTAAGTACCACGTCCGGACCGTTCATGAACATGATCAGTGATGGTGACTGTACCGCCTCCCCGGGCAGTCCATCCCAATATTTAACAACCCTTTCTGTGGAGAAATTCCTCCTGGTGTCCAACCTGGACCCCCGCTGGCCCAGCCTGAGGCAATGTCCCCTCGTCCTTTCGCCGGTTGCCCGGGAGAAGAGGCCTCCGTGGAGCGTGCACTCCACACTGGAAGCAGCAGCCCGCTCCAGCCCTGGCCAGGCCGTTCAGTGTCGGCCCATGAACCGCACCGAGCGGCCGGGCGATGAATAATTTAATAGCTTGCTTATTGTGACCGGGGCTGCGAGCCGCCCCGCAGGCACAATGCAGCGCAGGTTCCTGGCGCCGCTCCCGCCTGGAGTCACTGCTGGTGGCACACGGGCAGAGCCCGGGGAATTCCCTCGCACGGAGCAGCCAGCCAGCGGCGGGGTTCCTGCTCCCGCCGCCCTGGAGAGCGCTCCCGTGCTTTGTCTGCCCCGCAGCTCCGTAATGGGAATGACAGGCTGTCTCCTCACATTCGGGGAGCTAACGGAGTTCACTATACATTATAGATACATCGCTCTGGAGAAAAAAAAAAAAAAAAATCTTAACTCTACTCCACTCTCCTTACCAAAACTGAACACGCAGTTGTCCAAGCCCATGTTAATTATTTGCCCAGTCATAATATTTATTTATTTGTGTCTCTAGCAAGGAAACAGATCCTCCAGCTCCCTACTCCTTTAGTTATTTCAAACCTTAAAAATGCTTTGGTACCTTCGGTCTAGCAACCTCGGGGCGGCATCTGTACACCAGCATTTCTGTGCCTACCACTATATGCATCACTTTAGCAAACACCTCCCTCTCCGCTTCAGTTTTCCCCCGTTGTGGTTGCCATGTCTGTTGGATGATCTTTTCCACCCTTGTTTTGCTTTGTTACACGCTCTCTGTTCTACAAATAAAATACTGAGTGATATTACATTATGATAGAGCACCTCTCTACTGCACACAAAAGCTGAGACAGTCCCAAAACTGTAGACAGGTAACTCAGTGCACAAGCAAGTGCAGCATGTTAATTAAAAGGATATGCCAAACTAAAATCACTACTGTCTGCAATATTTTATTCATTTTTCCAATATTACTATAAAACTAATGGGTTTTTTTCTTGTTTGTTCGTGTCTCATAAGGTTACTTCCAGTTTTCCCTGGTAATGTGTATTTATTTTCTTAAATGACAGAGTGAAGTGGTTTTCCTTTAATGACAGAACAGTAAGTTTATTAACAAGGACAGATAGAAAGATTATAGAAGACAACGTATCTCAATCAATCCTCACTACTCAGTTTATTCAGTTATTTCTACTTCATTAAAAATTTAGAATGGCACCTTTGTGAATCATGTGACTGTGTCATGACAATAAAAGAGTGCACCTTTTAGGGGCATAACAATGTTAAGCCAAAACAGCTTCAAAATAACAGATCCGTGAGAAATTGTGAGAAAGTCTTAATGCTTTTAGTGAAAACCTAGAGAAGCATTTCACTTTTGTGGCTCTTAAATATTTTAGTGCTCTGAATTTCCCTACCCTCCTGTATTAAGATCACCCTAGCAGCAGTCATTGTACTTGCCAGTGAACCATTCTAATTAATCATCTCATAAAGATAAATGCTAGTTTGNAAAAGAAAGCACAAACCCTTAAACCACATCAGAGCAGTAAGTGGCTTTCTGCTGGTTAGTGAGATAGCCTGGCTCAGCAAGGGTTCTGATGAACACCAGCAAGGTTTGGAAGAAGTGAAGCCTCTTTCTCTGGAGTGGGGAACTGTTGACTCTATTCTGAAGATTGAGGACTTTTGAAATACAGGAGATACAATCTGGTGTCTCAGCAAAAGATTTGCTAATGTGAGCAGATCAGCATTACAGTCATAAGAATTAGAAAGGTGCAACTATCCCAACACCACGATTCACCACTGAACAAAAAGGAAGTTGGAAAACCATTTCTCTTTTCCAACATGACCTCTAAATGTGATTTTCTTAAATGTCATTACTATAACATGATGAAAAATTCTGAGAGAGGCTCAAAACCAACTGAAAAGCTTACACCTCTTCGCATTAATAATTGGTTTGTATTCTTGTTCTAAGTTTCAGTAAAGAAATCTCAGTGTTTTCACCTCACCTCCTTAGCATCAGGCAAGTTTGGCACCACTAGGTACTAAAATAGACACAAAGACAGGACACAGATCTGCTCTAATTCCAAGTTGAGTATCAAATCTGTGATTGCACTAGTTTTTGAGCCTGCTTATCACTGTGGTAACATTGTCAGTTCTGCAAACACTATTTCAAATTCATTTATGTACACACACTTCATTATTACCACAACCAGATTATTACCTCAGAGCAGAATCTATTGAAAACACAGCATTTTCTGTAACTTCTCCATTTCACTAATCTTTTAGGAGCATCAGCTAGATCATTCATATACATTGTCATCACTGGAGCAAGAAGATAGAAAAAGAAGTAGAGCTATTTTTGTAAAACAACAAAAGAAAGTATATTTTCTTAAAAAACACTCAAAAAACACCTCAATTAAACCAAAACACCCCAAAACTACAGAAATGAAACTATTTTGTCAGTTTGAACCCAAAAATATTCTTAAGGCGTTTTAATTCACTAGCACAAACCACATTACCAAAGAATTCACAGAATCACTAGGGTTGGAAGGGAGCTCTGGAGATGATCTAGTCCAGCCCCCTGGCCAAGGCAGGGTTACCAAAAGCAGGTGACACAGGAATGCATCCAGGCAGGTTTTGAATTACTTTGTCTCCTCTAGAGAAGGAAACTTCATGACCTCCCTGGGCAGCCTGTGCTCCAGTGCTCTGCCACCTTCAGTGTCAAGAAGCTCTAACTCAAATTTAATTCCTAATTAAAAGAAGACAAAGCAATCAGGCACAGATGTTCAAACATCTGTTCTTCCATTTCCCGACAGCTTCAGGTCGGGACAGGATGACTGAAGCTGATCCCTGGTGAAAGGTAAGCAGCTGCGATTTTGTTAACATAGAAACAGTTTACGGCCAGCACACACTGATGCGTAAACCACGCTCTCTGCAGCTCTAGGTTATTTCACTAACAAAACCCCACTTTCAGACCCCAATCAGCTTCAGGCGTGCTATTTCCTGCTCAGACACCAAGCCGCACTGATTACGAGCACAGGTGCATACCCCAAACCCCCAGGCTGACTTGGAAGCGCACGCACCCCGCTAGTTTTATTCCCGGCAGGACACCTGCACCGCACGCCGCTCCCGGCCCCTCCCCGCCCCGCCCTCCCCGCGGCCGGCGCTGGGTGGGGCCCGCGCAGGCGCAGTGTGCCGGGGGCGGCCGCGCAACCGTTCCACTGACGTCAAAACAGCTCGCGACGGCGGCGGCGGTTGCTGCGGAGCG
>PYHW01010314.1:2850891-2864038 GCA_013186435.1 Turdus rufiventris
TTCCTGCTCAGACACCAAGCCGCACTGATTACGAGCACAGGTGCATACCCCAAACCCCCAGGCTGACTTGGAAGCGCACGCACCCCGCGAGTTTTATTCCCGGCAGGACACCTGCACCGCACGCCGCTCCCGGCCCCGCCCCGCCCCGCCCTCCCCGCGGCCGGCGCTGGGTGGGGCCCGCGCAGGCGCAGTGCGCCGGGGGCGGCCGCGCAACCGTTCCACTGACGTCAGAACAGCTCGCGACGGCGGCGGCGGTTGCTGCGGAGCGGCTCCGGCTGTCCCGNGGGGGCGGTGGCCGCACGTGGCCCGCGGTTGTTGCGGGCCCCCAGCCCGGCCCTGCCTGAAGGGGCTCTCGGGGCGCTGCGGCGTGGGGTGGGCACGGGCGGGACGGACGGAGGGAGGGAGGGAAAGGGATGGCTCCGGCTTCCCGGGGGATGAGTGCTGTATTTTCTAGTCCCCGTACCGCTCTCTTCAGCGGACATAACGTGAAACGTAAAGGCACTTCTGGGTTCTGCGTGCGGGTGAAACCAGTTCAAGTTTGGCGCGGGGGGGAGCACGGAGCAACTCTGCTTTCTTGTAATTGTGCCTTGGTAACCATTAGTAACCAAGCGATGCAATACCATTTAACTCACTCCAGTTCAGCCTGCTGACCGGTTTTTTTTATTGCTTTCCAAGATCCTCCTGTACGTCCATCAGATTTCACTTTTCGAAACATGGAGGGAGAACAGATTATGGAGGGACAGCCACAGGTATTACAAGAAATGCTTTATGTGCTTTGTTGCATATGTAAAAGGAGCCTTTTAGCTTTGCTAACCTTGTGCTATTTTACAGGTTCCGGAAAATCCTCATTCTGAATACGGCCTCACTGAAAATGTAGAGGTAACAAAGATTTTGTCACAGTGGAAGTCACATTTGTCATTAAGGGAAAAAAGTTGAATCCTGAGTCTAGTTTCAGAAAATGTGATACTATCAGTGGTGCTAAGCAATACCTGTCCCTAGCAAAATGGCTGTAAATATATTTTCTGTTGTGCTACTTCCATTGTACTAAATGGTACTGAAGTAAATAATGAGCCTTTTAATGAGTTGGGGTTTTTTTTGATGTATCTTATTCTCTGTCTTATTGCTGTCTGTGAGAGATATATATTATGGGACAAAAGAAGCATCCACATTAGGCTCAACGTGTGCTGGGTAGACTGGGGCAATCACCTCCTAACTCTGGCATTTATTTACTCTTATTAAAAAGAAGCCTTCAGTCTCCCTTTGTTATAAGTTCCTATTCTGTGCTAAGCTTTTGCAGAAACTACTCTTAAATCTTCTGAGACTCATCTCTCTTGTATCTCTGCTTGTCTCTATGCCTCAGCTCCCTCTATGCCTCTCAGTTCCTGCAGAACCATAACACATCGGTCCTGTGTCGGTAGATTCATGTCCATTGCATTGAATACACTTGGTTTACTGACAGTGGGAGGGTATCAGTTTTCAACTGCAGTTAATGGTGTAAGATGATTCAGTACTTTTTGATCAAAATTATCTAAAAGCATTTTACATATGTTTTTTTTAAATTATCCATTTATACTTGGGTAGAACACAGTCACAAAGAACTTCACTTTAGCAGAGTCCCCTTTGTCAGGCTTCACCTGAATTCCTTATGCTTTTAGCATTTTTTTAGAAGCATATGTCTACAGGAACCGTGTAACTGAGACTCTTATTAGTACTCATTCCTGTCTTAGTGATGTAGAGTCCAAATCAGTGAATGCAAAAGCAGAAATAAAAATTACTGTGATTAGATGTCTTCTTTTGTAGAAAACTTACAACATCTAAACAATGTTTCCCCAAAACACAGGAATTTAACACAAGGTGTTCTGGATTAGGTTTTTGTGCAAGGAAAAATGTGCAGTTAAATATTCTTAAAAGATGTAAAGAAATTATTGCCATCGAATTGCAGAGATGGGTTCTTTGCACACACACTTCAAAGTAGGTGTGGCTGCTATTACCATTGTTCATTCACCATTTTAAATTTTTTTTTACTTCAGAGGATAGTAGAAAACGAGAAACTAAATGCTGAGAAAACATCAAAGCAGAAGGTGGATCTTCAGGCATTACCCACACGAGCCTACTTGGATCAGACAGTTGTACCTATCTTGCTACAGGGACTTGCTGTTCTTGCAAAAGAGAGGTAAGATGCTTCCGTGTTCCTCCTGTTCCTAGGAAAATGTAGGTCTCAAACTTGGGCAGCACAGCACCTTTCAGGCCTCGCACACTGAATATAGTTTTGCTCTTTGTAGGACTGTTGTTACAACAGGTTTATGAACCTATGAATTACTGTGATTGACCATCCAGGATGGGTTCCTCACTTAGGCACACATGGCATGATAGGAGTTACTTACTGAATTCATGATCTCCCAATGAGGTACGGTACTGCAGAAGTTTTAGAGGGAAAAATGGATATCACGTAATTTCACCTTAGAGAAGCAAGGCAAGAGGATGTTATAGTTCTCAAGATTTTGGTAGTGTGGAATTATGAAGACTTCTCCTTGACACTTAAGAGAAGGAAAGACAAATCAGGCATGATGTGTCTTTGAGAGAGATTAAAATACTTGCTAAGGGTGAGGCTGAGCCTGCACTGTCAACACAGTAAAAAGCAGACTGGTGGTTTATCCTCTGAATAAAGATTATGCAGTTGAGGTGCCCCACCTCTCTTCACCAGTTGGTGTAGAAAGGTATCCTTCAATAACAGCAAACAGGTCTTCATCTTAACAAAACTAATTTCTAGTCTTTTGGTGTATCCTCACTAGTGGCAAATTGTACTGCCTGTAACCATCTCTCAAACTGAAATAATACAATCAAAAACTGGTATAGATGGCACCTGGTCAGAAAAACCATCAACAGTGTATGAACTTCAGAAGGAGTTGGGAGTTTAAATTGCAGTGTACAGACAGCTAATTAAGTCAGATTAGGCACCTAGGGAGGTCCACCCTGAGGGATGTGCAGATCTTCAGCTGATGTCTATGGGAGTTCTGCTGCAGACTCAATGTAAAACACAGCCCAAGGTTAATACCCCACCCTTACACTCTGAATACTTGTGTGACAGGCAAACTTTTCCCTTCCCCTTCGCTTTCTCTTCCTTTCCTCTTGCCTTGCCTTTTTTTCTGCCTTCTTTATTGGTGCTCATCACAGGAGTGAAATTGGATCATTGATAGGAAGGGTTGGGGAACATACAGGTTAAAATGGGAATAGTATGAACCTGCCAGGTCAAACTGGCTGTTCAGCTGAGCGTAATAACCCTCAGGAGTGAGAAAGCTGAACTGAAGCTCTGCTGCAGAATCTACTGCTTAAAATTGAACAGGAAAGTTACTAGTGGATGCAAAGTTCTTTTCTAAAGGAATATAGAAATGTTCAGGGAACAGCCCAGTACATCTGATGAACATGCCTGGAATTCAGTAGAAATTACCATCCAGGATAGTGAGCATATGGATAAACGACATATTTGGGGGGAGGTCCACACAATTTTTATCAGGACTTTTAAATGTCTTTGAGTTTATTGAAGGAGTCAGCAAGCATACATAAAGAGGAATGCAGATGATGCAGTCTGTCTTTAAATTTCAAAAAAGTTTTTCACATAGTTATTCTCTAACAGCTTTTAAAAGAAGAGTTAATTGCTGTTGATGTTAAAGGAAATGCTTTTATATGAATGAGGGACTGATGGGAAGGAAGATATGACATAGAGGGTATTAGTAAATGTAGAATTTTCATGGTGAAACAAGCTCAACACTACAATCATGGAGAAGATTACTTATAATAATTTGAAGAAGTGGCTGACAAAAGTTGTTAATGACATGGAGTTTTACAGAATAGATTAGGGAGTTTTATGTTTCAGTTTATTTGTTTGTTAAATTGATCAGTTGTAAATAATTGTGCAGTAACTTCATAAAACTTTGAAGACTGCCATGAAAAATTTAAAGTGACAGAAAGTGACATTGAATCCAAGTGAACATAAAATTGTGGACCTCTGAGGGTAGTGAAAAACACTACTGACAAAATGTTGGATTCTGAGCTAAAAACTACGCTTGTGGAAAAACATTGTTAAACTGTTAAATGTCAATGCACTGCTTTAATCAAAAATAAATTCTGAATGGTAGGACTTAGAAATTGAAGGGGTAAAACCAACTCAAAAATAAAGGGGTGAAAAGCATAACGTCACTATTTAAATTTGTGATGTTCTTGTATTTTTAGTATTATGTGTCATTCCCCTGTATTCTGGTAGAATGTGAAAAAGTGAGAGTGACAAGGTGGTCAGAAGTATAGAATGCTATCTGTAGGCAGAGTGACTGAACAGATAATATGTAGAAAAGAGGTTTCTGTGGATGAACATATTAGGAGCCTGTTAAATCACAACAGCACAGAGATGACGGATTGCGATGGAGTGTTTATTATCTCTTCTGATACAGTAATCAAATTAAACAAAGCAACTTTATAGCAAACAAAAGGGCTGATCCTTCACAGGTCACACAGTTAAGCTTTTTTTTTTTGCTTTCAGTTGAGGACATTAGCATTTTATTTGTTTTCAAGAAGCAACTGGTCAAAACTGTAGAGGAATCCACCCAGGACTATTAAGGGTGCTAGCTCAGAAATTGGTACATGCTTGGAAGTCAAAAGGACAGTCCCAAGAAGTATCTCTGCATATTTTTGTTATTGTTGTTGTTTTTGTGCTCCTTATAGGCATATTTGCTCACTGCCAGACCTTTGGTTTGACCTACTGTGGAATAAGTATGTGATTTATTCTGTGGACAGAATCCAGATTAGCAGGATTCACATGGTATAGCTCGAAGAGTTCTTTAAAAAAAACCCTACAGACTAAGGCCAGTGATCAAAGTGTTTATTGTTTACTACTTGCAAGTTACAGAACTTCTCAAACTTGAAGATTTGTTGTGTTTGTTTCAGCTGCCAAAAACTGTGAAAAATACTAATACACTGAGATACACAATAACCACTTAGAAAAAAAAAATTAAGGAAAAAGCAGAGATTCAGTTTTACTTTAAATAGCATGAGTTAAAGAAGTGGGCAAATGCATGTCATATCCAATTATGTATATATAGTATTTATGCTTACAGACTGTGGTTTTAGGTATGTAACTGTTCTAGCAATTTAGTAACATGGAACCAGCAGTGACTAAGACACTTTTTTAAAAACTTTCTCCTTAGACATACTATGGGAAATTTACAGAGTCACTCGTGGTAGTTAGTCATCCCTAAATTGATGCTTAGAAATATTTGGGAAGAGTTATGTTGCTTTTAAGGGAAGGTATTGGTCCTTCAGCTACCTAATTTCATATAATAAAAAATAATTGCTTTTGATTTATTTTTTTCTTTGCAGACCACCCAATCCCATTGAATTTCTAGCAGCATATCTTTTAAAAAACAAGTCACAATTTGAGGACCGAAATTAACTCCATAAAAATGAGGACAGTTTGGCTGCTAGACTGAAATGCTTATTTGCCGCAATTTGTTTTCTGCTGTAAAAATCCTTTGGCCATGTTGTTTTTCTTAACTGCACAGTTTGCTTTATCTTTTATTTAATAAAGAACACTTTACATTTAATTGTTCTCTTGTTTTAAACTAGCTATTCAGAGACTTTCAGAATAAAGTACTGAAACTGCACTACTGGATGAAAGTCTGAATAATTCCATGGGGTTACATCCTCTGAATGCGTGACATAAAGGGGAACAATTTATTACAAGAATCACATGGCTGATAATTTATGTAACTTAATTGGATTTATATAGCCAGTGCAACATGCCTAAATAGAAAGCAAACAAATGCAGAACAACTAAAATTTATTTATTAAGTACAGGAGAGAACTTGCTTCTGAACACCAGGAACTGGGTTTAGTTATAATAAACAATGAAATCCAGCAGCTGAACAGGTCACCTACAGACAGCACCCAGTGTCTCATGTAGGTACATTAATGAGTTTTGCTGCTCAGGATTTGTCATTGATCTCCTATGACTGGATTCAGTGTACTGGATTCAGCTGAAACACAAAATGAATTTGAAAATGATGTATAGTGTGGGTAGCTAGGCTGAAATGATAGTGCAGAAGGGAATCTTTCCCAATGACCTCTACTGATTACCAAGGAATGGAAACATCTGTGTCTGGCCAATCAGTTTGGTGGATATAAAAGAGTGGGTTAGTTAGCCACTAGTTAAAAGTAGCTGGAGACCCAGAGTCTGCTGCGGTTTGGGATGGAGTCTGTTGGCTGTGCTGTGAGAAGGAAGGGATGTGGCTTTGCAAGGGACAGGCAAGGTAAGAAGATGCTGTGTGAGGGACAGGCAGAGTTAGGTGGTTGGGTAAGGGACAGGTTAGCCAGTCACACAGAAGGAAACTTGCAGAGAGGAGAGGAGTCAGTGCTGTGTGGAGATTAAGGAACTAGTACTGTGTGAAGCTGCCTATAAGAAAAGGATTCAGATTACCTGAGACAGGCTTATGAAAGAAGAAGTAAGAGTTAAGAGAAAGCAACGTGTAGTGTTTGCCAGTTAAAGGGCTGGTGGTGATACCAGCTGTGTCTGTCTTGACATATTAGCTGCAACAGTATAGGAGCTCCCTTAGCGGAGTTGTCCAAAAACTTGCAGGGACTGAGGTCTTCCTGTTAGTCTTAGTAGGAAGGTTCTCACTGTTTTACATATATCTTAATATCTTAAAACAAACATTTAATTAGAACAGTCTAAGAGCAGTAAGAGTGGGGAACAGAAATTGAAAAAAGTCTGCAACCTCTGAATCAAGCCTAAAAGCTGTCTTTTGGGAAATACAACAAAATTTGGAAGGAGATTACTAATTCTATTGCATTGTGGTGAACACAGTCTCATCAAACAGTGACACTAGAAAGATACTGAAAGGATTAACAACAGTGTTTTGACTTTCTGGAATGAGTAATACCATTTAAGTGAAGACAAGGAAACACCATAAGGACTTGGTACTGCTATTTTTATTGCTAAAATGGCATTCCAGTATTTCATAAGAAACAACTTTGCAAGGCTGTAAGAACTGCTAAATGCAAAAGGAATCTATGCTGCTTCCCAGTTTCTATGCTGAATTTGTGCAAGCCTGAACAAAAATAAGCAGCTTCACTTTTAATCTTTTCCAGACAGAGCAATTTTCTTAGATTGTTTTACCTGAATTCAGAATACAAGCAGATTTCTTACCTCACAGTAACACCTGTCAAACAGCTGCACAAAACATTAATCACTTTGGCTTTCTGCACAGCTCTTGCATCAACCTGGAATCTCAAAGCATCGGTCCCAGTGTAAGGGAGGCTGTCCCTGCCAGCAGTGTGCCATCTACTCAGCTGCTAGTGTCACTGGTATGTGGTGTCATCTGCTATTATTTTCCCATCTAGGCTAGGGATTTAACTTGAGAAAATGAAAAAGTCACGTTCACATAGTGACAATGATGTTAGAAGATTTACTTATTACTGCAGCTTTTCTGGGCAGCTTCTTCTAAGAAATAAATAGAACTGTGACTAGCAGCAGTGAACTTACCAGCTCTAAGAATTAAATCCCTAGCTTAGATGGGAAAATAGTAGCAGATGAATTTCCTCTGTAACAGGAATAAGTAGTAAGTTAGTACCTGTATTATCTAGTTTTCAGTTACAAAAGTAATGATAATTCTAAATGTTGAAAGCATTTACTTGTTTTAAACTCTGCACTACAAAATGTTGAAGATTCTGTGAAGAGAATTGACAGATGCTTGGTATCCCAATTCAATTTAGAAATATTTTTCTACAGGAAATAACAGTTATGAAAGCTAAATTGTATTTAATTTTGAAATACAAATACATTTAGAGTAAAACCTTCAAGAAGTATTTGAAAATGGCAATTTGAGAGGTATGGCAGGCCACTGCTAAGTAGCTGAAAGCCATTTTCTCTGTTTTAAAAATTTTTTTAGTGTTCACTAGCCCAGGTAACTGAATATATGCTCCCAATGGCAGTAAAATGGAGTAGAAAATAAAATGGAATACCTAGTTTACTTGACAATATGTCTTTCAAGATGACTATTTTAGATCTCCAATATCCAGAAGTTACTATTCAGTAGCTGTGAAAGAATTATATGTGAGTCATATGTAGTATTTTGAAGTATGCCTTTTTAACTGCTTCCTGTGAGAACACTGTCTTTTACCTAGAAGGGAACAATGACACAAAAAAGGATTTCCCACTAAAAGCAATTCTGATCAAAGGATTCTAAATCCTTCTTTTCTGAAGCCTGTTACCACCTAAAATTACAGTTTGACTTGCCAATTTTTTTTTTTTTTTTTGCTCCTCTGATTTATCAAGGACTTTCTCCAAAATCAGTACATGTCTTTGAGCAATCAGTTTTATTTTCTGAGGTGCCGTCACCATTGTAAAAGCAGTCTGATCAAAAGAACTTTCATCTTCCCATCAGACTTTCTAGAAATAAAAGACCTGCTTTCAAACAAATGAAAAATCAGAAAAATTCTGAAAGATACAAGCAGTTGAAAAGAAAACATGAGAAAAATTCCTGTGCCTACTGCGCTTCATAGAGTGGAGGTTTTGATACATTCTTATTGTACTAATTACATAACAAATTATTCTTAGCCAAGCCTTAGCTTGTGTTGCCTATTCCATTTCATAGTCAGGATTCATTATAAGAGTGACTACATAGCCGAGATCACAGAAATACAGAATGCCAGCTGTTACAGAAAGAGGCATTTTACCACGATGCAAAGTCTATCAGCACCGTTTCTGCCAATGTTCCCATTCAAATACAGTTGTAAGCAAGGACTTCAAATGTATTCATGTACCATGAATAATTATGGGACAGTTTACATCAGTGCTGGTGCAGCAGTGACTAGGAATGTGTCACATTCCTATTCCAGATCTGCTTTTAGCTCTCTTCTTGAAGTTTGTTTTGCAATTGGTGTTACAGACCTGTTTTCCAAGAGGAGACTAAATTGATAAAAGACTGCTGGGGGATTGAGAAGTATTTACAAGATGGATAATTACCCACTGATATCATCTCAGATGCTCTTATGTTACATAGAAAGTGGAGATATTTCCCTTGTAAGGACTGTGAAGCTGGGGGTGTCTGCTTTTAACAGTAGAAGGAAGGACTGGTAGGAACAGCAGGTTCCTCTGATGCAGAACAACAGTTTGTAAATAGAAAAACATAAAGTAACAGTGAAACAGCTTCCCGGGAAGGGAGGGGAAAGGAAGCGGGCATTGTAAAAAACACCATAGGAAAGAACCACGTGCAAGAGGACAATGAGAGCAAAAACCAAGAAAGCAACAGACCATGGAAGCTGGGCCAGCTGAAAACGTCCCATCCCAGCTGGTCACAGGGTGTTACTGAAGGAAAACCCGGCATGCTAAGGACACTTGCCAGTGCCTTCATGCTTTTCTTTCAGGTAAGGAACAAACTGCCAACAGACACGCATGTGCAGCAGAGGTCTGTGCTTCAAGGGTGTGCAAACGTGAGGGATTGTCCATGCATTCTGTCAGCTCTCTCCTGCATATCGGAGAAAAATTACTGGAGTAACAGCTGGGAATTGTTATGTGCTCCTGCTGTTACTGTTCCCCATACGAACAGTGCTTGGAAGAATTATTAATGAATCAGGAGCATCTCCCAACCTAATCCATGCTTCACATCATTCCACTGAAAGCTGAGCCTTCTCAGTGGCTAGAATATTTCCATACTCCATGTCCTGAGCACCAGGAAGCCCAGGACTGCCATCAGTGGGATCCCAGCCTGTGGGAAGGGATGCACAAGGATCAAGTCCAACTCCTGGCACTGCACAGGACACCCCATGACACACCATGTGCCTGAGAGCGTTTTCCAAGCACTTCTTGAAGAGCTGATTGCTTTTCTGTTTCTGCCTCTTCCATTTCCATGTGGTACTGAGGGAGCACATCACTGGCCCTTACACAAACAGTTCATGATCAGGAGAGGATAGTTACCAACAAGAACCCACAAATCACTAAACACTGCTCATGGTATTACAACCACTTGTGATAGGGTACAAGTTAATATCCTACTGTCAACCTTAGCAGTGGAAATGGCAGAACTTCCTTTGGTAGTGTTATGGCTGAGAAGCTCTGTCAGAAGCAAAAATGGGAGGATGTTCTCCTGCTCCCATGGGCTCTGGATTGACCGTGCTAGTTGATAACAGAGAAGGGCAGAGATTCACCTGTCACAGTGTTTGTGGCACATACCACAGTTTAAGGATTAGCAAAAAGAAAGCCTGTGCTTTCTGTGACCTGCTAACACTGAGCTGTAATGTTTCTCTTCATCGACATGGATGCCATGTTCACGTTACACCCAGTAAAAACTTCATGCTAACCTGCGCCTAGTCTAGGACAGAGAAAACTACACACAAGGAAAGAGAGGTTAATGAAAGCAAAGGAGAAGAAAGCTTAAAAAAGCACAAGGAGAAAAGGAACCCAGCCTGTTATATAGCAACAAGGAGAAGAAATATGTTTAAGGAATTTTAAAAGGCAAGCGGAAGAGGAAAAAAAACACACAAAAGAAAGGTAGTACACCCAGAAGAAAATACTTGTAAAATGTTCTTACTTACTAAACCATCAGGATTATGACTCAGTTCTTATATTTTAATTTAATTCTAAAGGGAAATGCTTATAGAAAATGAAAGCTGTTCCTCTAAGTGATAGAAAATAATACTGGATAATTGAAAATTATGTTTTATAATAAAATGTTCCTCCTAGCAGCCTCTTCCTAACTGTTGGCAATGGACTGTGGGACAGTGATCAATAACTTGAGTATACCCTGCTGTGACCCGTTTTTAAAGTATATAATCACAACATGTATTTTTTCCATGCAGTAAAATATATCTTCTGCTGCATTTCGTTAACTTTATTGACGTATTAGTTTATTGAAGGATCACTTCAGGAACTACTCTTACCACTGAGGTTTATGTAAAGTATTTGAGAGGTATAAATGGGCATTGCAACTACCAATGCAGTTTTATGCTAAAACAGTCAGGTAGGGTAGTTCTTCCAGTCTAGGTAGCAGTTAGAATCTGCATTAACCTTTTTGAAGGCATTGTGAAATAACAATAGAATACTGTAAGGATATGTAGAGCAGTGAAGGCTTCATAAGACACTAGACATTTGCTGGGATAATCAGGTCCCATTTCCTCATGGCTATCTATTAGAAACATTATTAATTGGAGACCCCAGTCCTTACTGCCACTCAGCTGCACTGGCAAGGCAGTGTCATGAGTACAGAGGAGGATGCTCACTGATAAAAAGGAGACCAGCCATGCCAACAGAATGAGCCTTTTTGATCTCCAAGGCATACTGCAAATAATGCCTTTTCCCTTTCACTTCCTTTGTTTTACTCTAAAAAAATCCAAACCAAAGCAAAACCAAGCAAACAAAAACAAAACAACGCCCCAAACCTCTGTATTTTGCACGCATTTATAACTGGAATTAGATGACAAAGGAGGAGGAGAATGTGTTTCCTGACCTGGCTCACACGTGCTCCACCTCACAAAGCCCCAGCCTGCTTTAAGGCCTCAATGGCTGCAGCCCCTCATCTCTCCTGTTGTGGTTTCCTCGCTGCCGCTTGCCTCTCCCACGTCAGCGGCTGAAATTGCTTTTTCCCTTCCCCCTTTTGTACCGGCCATACTCCCCTTCTCCGTTCTGCCTCGTTAGCTATTTTGAGCCACGCTTGATGTCTCCATGGCAGCAGTCCATTCACCCAGATAATTAAAAAAAGAAAAAAAAAGGGTTGGGGAAGTATTAAGCTGAGAAGAACTGCAGACTTCCACACAGCTGTACTCCCACGGCCCTCGCTCCGTGCCTCGCTGCCACGGGCGTCACGGCACGGACAGGGAGGCTTAGGGAAGAATGCTACTTCGGGAACACGGAGCCCCAGCGCAGCAAAATCCAGGTTCCCAAAGATGCCTTTTGGGCCACGGTGCTCCGTCCCTGAGCCCTCAGCGTCCCAAGCGCTCCCTCCGGCCGTGCCGGGCGCGGGAGGCGGCGCAGAACGGGGCGCTCCCGCGGGTCACCCCGGGGGTCTCCCGGCCCCCCCGCGCCGCTCCCCTCACCTGACCCGCGCCCGGAATCTGCCCCGCCACCACGGAGACACGGCCCGGCCAATCAGCGCGCACGGCACCCATCGCCACGGCAACGCGCCGGCCAATCCGCGGCGGGCTCTCCCGCCTGGCCCCACCCCCTCCCCTGCGGGGCGGGGCCGCACTTGTCAAAGGAGTGGGCGGGGCCGGCGGAGGGCGAGCGGCCAATCACGGTGCGGTTTTTGCTTTGGTGCCCAATGGGGGCGCGGCGCCCGCGCGGCCCTTAGTCCACGGGAGCCGAGCGGGGCCAAACCCAGCTGCGGCCGCGGCCTCCTTCTCTCCGCGCCCCCCCACCCGCCGGCGCGGAGTTGGCGGCGGCGGCCTCGGGCTCTGTCCCCGCGTCCCCCCTCCGCGACCCCGCCCGGCCCCGCGCCCCCGGCTCGCGCCGCTCCGGCAGCGCCGCCTCCGCCCGCGGGGCCCGGGCCGTGCCGGGGGAGGAGGGGGAGCAGCGCCGCCGCCGCCGCCGCGGGCGGGCCCGTCCCCCAGCGTCCCCCCCGAACACCATAGGCGGCTCCGGCTCCAAGATGTCCAACCGGGTGCTCTGCCGGGAGGCCAGCCATGCCGGCAGCTGGTACACGGCCTCAGGTACCGCCGCGGGGAGCGGGCGGCGGGGGCTGAATCAGCACTTTGGGGCCGCCGGGGCCGGTACCGGGCGCGGGGAGGGGCCGCCGGCTCCGCCCCCGCCGGCACATGGCGGGCGGGGGGGGCTGGGGGCTGCCGCCGGCGGGGAGCGGGCAGAGCGGGGAGGGGACGCCGCGGAGCGCCCCGAACACCCCTGCCCGCCGCCGCTGTCCCTCCGCTCCGGCACGGCTCCCTGCAGCGGCGCCTCTCGGCGGAAACCGGCGTTTGGTCATCGCCGGGCACGGATCGGGCCCCCGGCTGCGCCTCGTGTGCCTGCCCTGCCCGGCAGCCGCGGCTCGCCGCAGCTCCCCGTGTCACGGCGGCGGGGCTGGAGCCAGCCCGGGGCTGTGTCCGTACCGAATGTGCTCTCCGTCGGAGTCCACGGACGGATTTCAGTGTTTTCAACTGCTCCTGGTTTTTT
>PYHW01010314.1:2864083-2874881 GCA_013186435.1 Turdus rufiventris
GGGGAGAAGGTGTGAAAATAAGGAGGTTTATTTTACTTCTTGTCGAGGTGTGAAGATAGGGAGATTTATTTCTCTTTTTGTAGTCCGAGAAATCCTTCTATTTTTCCTTCCCGATGGCTTTCTTTAGTAGGAGTGAAAAGTTTCTAAGCAATAGTGCAGAGCGGCTCTGTCCATTTAAACATGTGGTACTTGCCGAAGAAGAATAGAAGAAAAACGTGGTGCATTGGAGAGCGAGCTGCGCCCACGCCGAAAAAAGGGCAGGAACACATAATAACGGCTTGGTAGCACATGGGTTTGGAGATAAGTTTTGTTCGGTTTTGGGGCAGAACCGCTTTTGTGGAAAGGATACACATTTGTCTTTTCAGAGCTGTTAATAAGATTTGTAAGGGATGTTCTTTTACTGGCCTCGGGAGTAAAGATGATTACAGAACTGCAGGTGAACGAGCTTACATGAACAAGAGGCTGACATAATGAGCAGTTCAGAAGGATAGGGGGTACAATTGAAAAGAAACCAAACCAAACAATGAAGTGTTGTATTCAGGATCCTAAATTAACATCTAAGAAGAATTGGGTGTGAAAAGTCATATACTTCTCTTGGCTAAAATAGATGTGTTTTCCCCTCTTCTCCATAAATTGATGAATGAGGTATGAGGCAATAAATGAAAGGGAAGGAAAAATATACAGGGAGGAGGGTAACACAGGAAGAGGCGGATTGTGTGATAAGTAGCTGTGCTTCAAGTGGTTGGGTAGGCATTTTCGAGACAACAATAGAGGATGATTGTTTTCCTTCTGAGCTTAATATTCTAAACGTAATTCTTGTATCCATTACAAAACTGGCCTCAAATTTTCATGCAGCTGGCAACTACGTTTATTTCCAGTGATCTAGAAAAGTAGGTAGTACTCAGTTTACAGCAAGTATACAAAATCATGTTAAAGGTATAGATTTAACCATGTGCAAAGACATCTAAACGTCAGGGCTTTGTGGTAATCACCTTGGTCCTGCAATTTATATTTTCATTTATGAGTAACGCAGAAGACTGATCTGCGATACGGAACAGCTACATGACCTTACATGCAAATTATGTCGTTTGTTTGGTATTTGACTTCATATCAAGTTATTACTGGATGCTTGCAAATAAGAATCTTCATTTTTTAAAAATCATTTAAGAGGCATGGATACTGTCTTCGACTGTTTTCTTTAAAAATTCAGTGCATAATTTAGTTAGATTATACTCTGGTAAATGTGTGTGACTAGTTTGGCCAGTACTAGTTGTTTGTAGTAGGATATCTGAAAGCATATTACTCCTATTGCTTTTGGGCAGTCCTCTGGCAATTGTTGAGGAGATGAGGGATGGTTGCAGACATACTGCATGAAAAAAAAGCCCCAAACTGAATCACGTTGTAATAATGAATTATGATGGCTGTGCTTGTGACAAGCTAAATTGTTACTGTGTGTATGGTGGGGGTAAGTGGTTGATGTTGCATAATCTGGGGATTTTGGAGATACATTTTTTTCCTTAAATGAGCAGGGATCATTACATATCTTGCTATAGAACTCTCTTCTGCTGTTTGCACTGGGTATGTGAGAGCAGGAATTGTGCCTGTTCAGCAAGACAAGAACTCTCTAATATTAGTTGCTTGAAAGCTAATTTTTGTGTGCCATTTAGAGAGGTCCATCAAAACTCGAGAGAAAACAAATGGGGACCAAGAGGCTATGGGTTCATCATAGATTTAACTTAAAATCTTCCTGTATTTCAGGCCAGACTCACATGTCAGCTGCTATTTCAAACTTGTAGCATAGGCTCCTCAATTGTATTACTTGAAGAAAGATTTTACCATGTGTTTTCAGCCCGCATAGCTTCAAGGCTGGAGCTGAGGCAGGGATTAGTTTGAATTGTGATAGTTCTTCAGTGTGTTCCCATGGTTCTCTAGGGATTGTCTTTTCAAGTCCTCCTACCTCCTCTGTTCTTTGTGCTACTGTCTCGGCCCAGAAGTGATTTGCTGTGTTATATATAAACTGGTGAGCATTTAAGCTTCCTGTTTCCTTCAAACTGCTCTCTTTCTACAGAGCTGAGTTTGATTACACAGGGTGAGTGGATGCCCTGGCTACCCTCATCCTGCTCTGCAGTCAAGATGACCCAAATAAAAGGGTAATGAGAAATGTGATTTTTTTTTTTACAAATATGTTCAAAATCTTTGCATCTGAAAGAATTTTTAAAGGGGCTGAGTGAGGATAAGGTTTTTAAGTGGTAGTTTATTCTGAGTTGCCTGGTACCTAGGGCTAAAATACCAACACACCATTCAGGATGATGCATGGCGTCCTGGACTTGAGAGGGGGTTTACTGTAAAAGTGAAGCATCCATTGCTATTAAAAAAAAACCAGAGAGTTCTCTAAAATCTGTCCGTAGAAGTCAGCTCTGGGAAAAAAGGGCCAAAGCCAGCTGAGGGGGAGGAAGACAAAGGATGGATCCAGAATGTAGTCCTGCTTTTGTGGTCAGAGTATATTCTTAAATTGGGTTAGGTGTCTCCTCTGCACTCCAGGAGTGGAAGCAAAATCAAGTGAAGCCACAACCATGAAGAAGCTACTACTCTTAATGGATGTTCAATGCAGTGCGTGTTAGAGGGTTTGGAAGAAAAGCCACTGCTTGTGTTTAGATACTTCTCATTTCCAAGGAACAGCAATTGCTTCAGCTGAAAATAGACCAATGCTCCATAATTTTCTTCAGCTATGGGATATGCACTGCTTAGGTTCTGCCTTGGAAAATACAAACATGCACTCCATTCTAGTATGAATATGCTACCTACTTGCATGATGCTAATGAATGCTGTAGAGCAGGTGGGACTGGCTGTGCAATTGTACACATCCAGGCACGTTCACATGTTAGTGTTTCATCAAGTAAACAACTTTGTATTAGGGGCAAAGTTAGGTCCCAGTGAGAAAGCTCACTGCTTCCTACTCACAAATCTGAGAAGGGGACAAGAAATGGATGATGAGCTTCACCATGTTTTTACTGCATTCGACTGTCTGTGTGTTCTTCATTGTGTGCTGTTGTAACAACAACAAAAAAATCTAAACATTAAGTTCTTTAAGAAGTTGCAGCAGGTAATTGCAGTATGAAAATTTAAACCAAAAGGATTACCCTCTCTTTTCCTCTAGAATTCTTGGTGTGGGGCAGTTAACGTTCATTCCACATCAGTCAATACAGCATCTTAATGAATTTCACATGTATACTTCTGGAGCATTTGATGGGCAGCAAAGAAAACAAAACAGTGAAATCTGGTCAGTTGTTCCTCCTCCTACTTAGCAGCACTGCTGAGCATGGGAAGCTTTACAGCTGAGCTTCCAAACTGAGACTGTGCTATGGCCATTGCTAATAGTAGGCCATTGGTCTAAACGAACTTGTTCTTTACTTGCAGAGCTTGATCTGCATGTCTGCCTTAAAAAAAAATGTTAATGGTATATGACATGCCATTGCTTTTGTGAATTAGTAGTTTGGTGTATGCTGACCACTGAAAACATTTGCAAAATTTAGATGAAAGTATACAATGTAAATAAAAATATCACACAGCACTGTTGTCATGTAGACTGTTAAAAAAAAATAAAGAAAAGATCACTGTTGTGTGGTGAAAAATAGTACACTCACATTTATTTTTGGAAGAAAGTCCCAGTCCTGCTGTGTTAATTCAACCATCTAGTATCTAGACCTCTTGAGAAATTGATTTTTAACCAGCAGGTGGAAGAGGAAGATGATTAAGGACAACTTGAAACAAAAATGGCCTAATTTTCAGTGTGTTTGAATGCAGGCAGAGACATTCCTCGATATACAGAAGGAGCAGATGAAATGCAATGGAAATGACATGCTATCCTAAGCATGGACTGTATGCAGGATAGAGGTGTTTATTCTTCAGTATGAGTAGATTCAGTAAGTGCTGGGAAATTACTGCTGTGGGAAATCAATCCATATGCTCCCAAAATGGAAATTAACATCAGCTATGTGCATATTTTATTTCTTCTGTAGCATGTCATGATAAGTGGGATGTCACATTACAGTGCTGAACATGGCTTATTGGCTCACAGCTGGCCTCTTGTCTGGCCCCTGGAAAGTGCTAAATGAATACTGTACTGCTCCTTGTTAATGTGTGTGATAAGAGTTCTTGTTTCAGCTTTTCCCCAGTCAGTGGCATGGTAATACTGATAAAACATGAAGGTTTTTAGTAGGCTCTTCCAGGTCACAGGAGTAAAAAATCGAATCGAGTGTGTATGAATAACAGTATTACGTGATGTGAAACTTGCCCTGCAAAACAAGTGTGTTGTTGTATCGGTTAAGGCTTATTTCTCTGCTTTTTCTGACCAAACCATAGTGGCCAGAGGTGTGCTGTTTGCCTGTGCCAACTTGCTTTAATTAGGAGAACCTTAATTTCCATAAGCTTATTAATGCAAATGTGAGTTGGCAGAGTAATTGCTGTGTCGACTTGAAACACCATTGCGTTCATTGTCTTCAAAGCTCTTTTTTTAATGATGAGCCAAAGTAAATGGCCAGTAAATATTTGAAGAGACTTTCAACTTAATGCTATGCTTGTGTTTAGAGTTTTCTGCTAGCTTGTCAGCAAAAGAACCCCAAAGGAGGTAGGCACTGACATCTGGTTGCTACCATTTATAGGGATTAAGCTTCTAACTTGTTTGGACAAGAAGTGCCAGAACTCTTGAATAACTGGCTGTCCTACAGCCAGCAATGTTTCTACCTTGTCTTTTGGGTGGAAGACTGCACGATGGTGTGTAGATCAGCAGGAAAGTATAGCGCCTTGAAGAACTTCAGCAGATCAGAAAATAAATGGAAAGGCAATTGTGTGCCATGAATCATCAGTTTAGAAGTTGCATTTCCCTCAAAGCTGGCTGCTATTTTCACACATTTTCAACCCCTTCTCTTCCTTTGTTATCCCCAGTAAGACGGGTGTTAATGCTTTTTTTACTGCCTTTGTACCAAATGCTGTTTTTTCTGATGTCAAAGCCTGCATACTCTGTTAGTAGCTCTGTGAGGTAGGCAGCTCCAAGGTGCAATAGCAGTGTGATCTGAGGTAGTGAAACTGTTCTCATTTGTACCTTCTGGGGCTTGGGGGCACTGAGGAGTAATGTGAGAATAACCGTTTTAAAGAATGGTGCTGTAATCCCAGCATTTGTATGCTAGTTGGCATGGGCTGGAACTTCTCATCAGCTTTAGAGAAAGTGTGTACATCATTTACAGCTGTTTCTGCTTTGCTATGATGTTGCTGAATGTGTGTAATCCATTCCCCAGACCTGCTGCCCACAGTTTCTGAGGGCAAATGCTGCTGCTGGGTTCACTGACCCCGAGTGGCCGTATCCTACCTTAACTTCGGGCAGAATCTCTCTGTAGTGTGTTGGATATGGGTCTATGCTGCAGCTGAAGTGCTCAGAAGGGAATCACATGCGTGACTCTGTGTGGTTTAGACTAGGAATGCAGATGAGGGGTTGAGGAACATGTTCTCTATGCCATAAAAGAGTCTATAAAAGTGATTTACTGTGGCATGCCAAGAACCCTGGCATACTCCCCAAAGTTGGAATAACTCATCACAGCTCGTACATAAATGTAATGTAGAAGTAATGAATCATCATGTTATTTGTAGATGCTCATAGACAAATGGATCCAGGAAAACATGGAAAAAGCATGTGGAGGTCACTGAAATCAGATGTATTTTAGTGGTGGACTTGGCAGTGTTAGGTTTATGGTTGGACTCTCTGATCTTAGACGTCTTTTCCAGCTTGAATAGTTCTATGATCTCTTGTAGTGAACAGAGCTTTCTGCAGTAGCGGGATAATTAATGAACTGATCATGCAATCGTAATGTTGTGACACTAGCTGAAACATTACAAATACAGCTGTTAACTTAAGTTCTTACCTTGCAATCTGTGAACAACTAATCATAGTGTCTTACAAATTCATCAGTATTTGCTTTGCAGTGTTAAATACCAAATGTAATATCTCTCTCCCTTTGGTCGTTTATCTTTTTTTAGGCTTTTTATGGGGAAACTGGATGTGTCATTACTGACTCTTTTATGAATTAAACATGGAACACCGCATTAATATGCAGACTGTATTATTCAGCATTGTATACTGAAAAAGTGTACCGGAATAATTTGGAATATAATTTCTAGGCTATTATTTCTAGCTGAATCACTTAAATACTGTCAAAATCAGTATACTTCAAGAAAAAAAATGTAGATTTAACTTTCTCCATATGATTGGAATTGAAAAAAGTTTTATATTTGGTGTAATTCTGGTATCATTAAAATAGGCCTGCAAGTGTCACTTAGTGAGTACTTTCACAAATTTAATTTACATTTAGTGTGTATTAGAGCCAAAATCATCTCAGAAGTATGGAACAGAATGTCACTTGTTTGGATCTTTGCATGACCTGAGTACAAAGGTTTTTTATGAAGCTAGGTAGGTACATGTTGGTTGATATTCTTAATGAGTGGTGTTATAGTTTGTTGTTTTGGTTTGGTTGTTTTTTTTTTTTTGTTTTTTTTTTTTTTTTTAATTCCTGACAACTTTCAGTAAAGGAAAATCAAGAACTAGTGGAATAATGGAGAACTGGGGGATGCAAATAAGAACTGCCACCAAAGCAGATTGTGATGTCTGTTTCGATGTTTCTGTTGTGGCTTCAGTTTTATTTTTCCCTGTTGAAGCACTATTTGCAGTTTTAGTTCCATCTTAGGATACATATAAAAAGGAATTAATGTGGCATTGGCGTAATCTCTATTTGCATCTTAATTTTCCCCCTGGCTCTTGTTTGGATAGGTAAATTTCTGCATTGCTTGTAGTCTGATCATTTTCTCAATATAGGAGGAGAGAATATTCTAGCAGTGGAGAATGTGCCCATTAACATGAGTTGTTGGAAATCACCTTCTATTCCTGATGAATTCTAGTCTTTGCATAGCTGAAACTTGTTCTTCATTCAAGGATTTGGCTTTTGCTGCATTGAGAAATTGGTTTGTTTTTGTTTTGTTTTGTTTTTCCAAGTGCGGTCTGTGTTTTTTGAAAAATTCTTACACTTTCTGCACTTTTAACTTTTAGTCCTCTCATATTTCAGATTTGAGTTTGCCTAACAATTTAATTGTTTCAGATTCACCTCCAGAATTGTGAAGGAGTTCCCTAAGTTCCAGTTACTAAACTAATTGTATTCCAGGCCCCAGGGTTTCACTATTACTTTGATTATTCTAATACCCTACAGGGATAAAGACTTATTCATGCCTTACCATACATCTTCAAGTATTTGTTGGATGCATTTTTAAGGCGTAGACTTTTTCATCAATGGGAAAAGGTGGCTGAGAAGTGGAAGACTCAAAGAAGGGTGGTGGCTCCTATAGGTAGGAGACATTTTTGGACAAGTAAAAGCTGTCAAAGCTGCGGCTGCAGTATTACTGTCATTGTGCTCCAGCCTTACTTGCCTTCCTGCAAGTGCTGTACATGTGCAGCCAAGGGGGACTTAAGCAGTTTTCCGTGGTGCTGCTCTAAATTTTGATTGAAGTTTATGCTATTCCAGTAAAAAAAACATTCACTGAGACTGAGGATTCAGTGCAAACAGTAAGTTTTCCCTACCAATCTGAAAAAGTATGTTTTGTATGTGTAATGGTGGCTGCAGGAAAAGGAGCAAAATGCCATTACATTGTTTTGACACTTGGCATAAAAGTACTTCAGCCTCACCGACAAGGTGATGTTGGCTGTGGAAAGAGTGTGCTGGTTTGGCTTAACCTACGAAGTCTGGCCCATGACAGCTGTAAATTGGGGTGATGAACTTAGCTGACTCACTACCAGATGTCTTTATGTTATTATTCCCTGGGTGACAACGGTATGCAAGTCATGTGGAAGGATTCTTTCTTTCTTACGCAAGAGCTTTGTGATGGCATAATGTTGATTTTTAAAGCAAGTTGTCCTTTTAGGGATGATAATTGAATAAATGCTGTCTGTAGTTGTTTCCATAAATCTGCCTAGTGGAGACTTGGTCTGTACTTGCAATTATTTTAAATCTTGGCATAACTTCTACTGGTTTTCAAAACAAAACAGGATGTGAAATATCCACAGATAATGTCAGAAATCTTTCATTACACACCTATGTTTATACCTGATTTCATAGGTTTGAAATGTAGATTCTAATGTTACATACTTCAGTGTAGCTCATATTTTGCTGTTTAATCTTCTTTTGATCAATGAAAGGTCTAATCTTACAGTATTAATGCTGAGTATATTGATTGTTGCATCCAGAAATTACATCCACAAGGTTTTCTGCCCTTCTGTCTGGGTTAGCTTTAAAACCCCTGTTGCTCTCATCCTGCCTGCCAGCTTTATCAAGATGAGCTTTCCACCTGAGGCTCAAGGAGCCAGAGCCTATTCTATTTCCCATAACAACAGCAAGAGGATGGGTGGCAGTGCTGCTCACTGTCCATGCTGGTCAGCTAAGGGAGATGTGTGTTCATTGGATTGTCATGATGACAGTTTTTCCAGTTAAGCTTCATTTAAATATGAACAAAACTTACTTCTTTATGAAAAAGTTACTCATCTACTGTAATACAATTCCATATGGCAGAGCACAGCTACTGTGATAGTGTGGGTTTATTTATATTTTGTGTAACCAATTCAAATATTTTGACTTTAACCTTAAGCATCCTCATATTTAAGAAATTGTGAGAACAACTTTTCTGAACAGTTCAAGAAAAAGTTGGTGCTAATTTGGTAACAAGAAAATTACAGTTATAGAGAATCCCCTGTAAAGTCTTTGTAAGATAGGAAGCTGCAGGTAGGCTATACTTTTCTCAATTTGTGTTGGTACTGCTTGATTTTTTTTTTTTCTTCAGCTAAAAGGTCATGGATATGTTTTATTTTCTGTTCTGTCTGTGTTAGTCCTCTGGAGAGAGAAAATTTGATTGCATATTTTATTAAAATAATGCAGATAAGTATAAGTTGAAATGAAAGTTTATATTAGGTCAAAATTAATTATTTAAACAGGCACCTTATATTTGGTTTTAAAAGGAAAAAATCTGAAAGCACATGTGTTACTTGGTCCCTAAATAAACACTGACAGAAGTTTCATCCCTTGGGTCCTACTTGTCTGTTATTTTATTGCCTCTAGGAAGAAAATGTTACTTTGTAAGAGTGTGTATCTGTAATAGCAGACTAAACAAACCTGGTCATCTTACTCCACTACTGCACTGTAAGATTGGAAGTGCTAGTCAGATTCGACCAATCATGACATTTTAGGATGTTACCAGATGTTCTGACATTTGTCTTTAAACTGTTCAGCAGGTTACCTGATTTATCTCAACCAAGGCCAAATTGCCTTAACCACATGCTTAGTGAAAAATCCTTGTTAAAGAAGAGATGGAGGAGGGCTAAGCACAGTGCCTTGCAGGGGATGAGTTCCCCTTGGCTTAGCAAATTGGTTTTGCAATTGTGCTGCCTATGGATCCTCTTCTTTGAGGAGAATGGATCAGATGGGGCACAGTAATGTTTAAGTCTGGGTAGTCAGTGTTGGGAAAAAGTGTCCTCCTAAAGAGCTTTATTCAGAAAGTATTTTATCTTTCTATGTATTTTGTGGGAATTAGGGAAAAAAATATAGGTGATTTGTTTCTTCACTTGAATATGTAACAAATAAAAGTAGTAATACTGTAAAAGAGTACTGTTTTGTTTATTATCTTAGATGGAGGGTGGAAATAGAGACCTATTTATTTTTACTTAGCTTCCCCAGTAGCCTCCATTTTCTAAGATGTCATGATGCTTATCTCTATTGCATGTCAGCTGCTTGTAATTTCCCCAAGCAACAGGAGCAGCACAACAAAATTGGTACGTGGTGGAATTTTTATAACAATTTCATAATTTCACGCAATCACTGTGTTACATGAGTGATGGCAGCTAATCTATATCACTCTTTCACCTTTTTAAAGTTGTAGACAGTAACTAAGGCTTTCAAGGTGTAATAGAAGGCTTGCACTTGGTCACTTTCTTCATGTAAGAAGGTAGGGCTCTTCACAACTTCAGAAGCTGTCCTTTTTCAAGAAACACATGGATTTAAGTTTCGTATAAAAACTAATGGCTTCAACACCTCTACCCTTCACCCCTGCTTTTTCTAGAGAAAGCTTTTTAACTGTCCCTGATCAGGGACTGATTGGATTCTGCAAGAGTTGACATCTCTCATTCTCTGTGGTTCTTGTCAGCCTTTTGGAGAGCTGTCAGCCCTTGCCAGGGCTGTTTGGAACTTGTCTGTGAAACCTAATTAGGTTTTGACTTACACTGGCAGTTGGTAGTTCAGCACCTGCATGGGGAAGATAAAATATCTGCAATGTGCATGGAAGAGGAAAAGCAGCGTGCTGCACCATACTTTACAGATAAACTCTGCTGGCATAGAGTTCTGTCAAAAGCACAGTATCACCTAAAAGAAGTGCATCTATATTCTTTGTTAATGCTATGTTACTTGTTACAGTATCAGGTGAATGAGTTGTACTTGAAAGCTTGTTCAGTGTTCTTTAATATGAAAGATTGAACCGTGTTTACCTGACTTGCTTCCTGAAGGATAGCTTTACATCAGAAAGTTTTCTTGTGATGGGACATAATCAAAATGTGGCTTGTTGGGTTTTGGCTATTTTAATGTTATATTTCTAGAAGGCTTTTTTTATCATCTGTCAGGTGATTGAATTAAGAATATTTGCTGAGGTACAGAACTTCATTTAAAAAAAAATTTAAATTCTGGATTGGCCAGTTATTGAAGTTAATGTCAATGAAGTGACT
>PYHW01010314.1:2876052-2888556 GCA_013186435.1 Turdus rufiventris
ATGCGGGCTCGGGGGCCCATGGCTGCTGGATGAAGGCAGGCCTGGGGGCCCGCGGTGCCACCCCTGTCGGGTCCTGGCGGGCCCGGGGGCCAATGGCTGCCGCGTGGGGGCAGGGCCTCGGCCAGCAACCTCGCAGGAGGAGCTGGGGGCGGAGCCTCACTGCAAAAAAAGTGCGCCCTATAGACGGGTACGCCTTATCTGATCTACAATGTTGCAAATTTTGCGGACTCCCGGGGGGTGCGCCTTATAGTCCGGTGCACCTTATGGTCGTGAAATTACTGTACTTGTAGTATATGTTGATTGATCAGAAGCTGTTAAGATGTTAGGATAAGCATAATACCTTCTCACTTTTAGCTTTTTCCTGTGCATTTACAGATTTTCCAAGTTAGTGTTTTGTATTATGCTTTTGCTCTTGCTTAATAAATCCTTTATTACCATTAGTGATCTTCTCATATTGGGCTCTTGATAAAGATCATAACTCTTTATTTCTGAATTCTGCAAATATGGTTATGAGAAGAAGCAGTCATCTGTTAGCAATTCTTTTGAAATTAGCAGCCATTCTTTCAAATGGTGAAGTGATGTGTTCATTAGTCCCCACAGAGCAAGAAACAATCAATAAGTGTGTGTTTGAATGTGCAGTAAATGCACTTCCCGGAGGTTGAAGCTTCCCTACTGTAACCTTCAATGTTACAGGGTTGGGGTTTCTTTTTGTTGTTGTATTGGGTATTTTGGGGGGACAGTTTCTTCTGTTGGCTTGTTTTTAAATTGAAACCCAGCTTTTAATGTTTAAGATGACTTTTAAATCTGCTGGACTTTCAAGCTTTATTTGTAAATTTTTAAGATGTATTAGGTTCTTTTATGGCTTCAGTATTTCCATGTCTCTTCACAGGACCCCAGCTGAATGCACAGCTAGAAGGTTGGCTTTCTCAAGTACAGTCCACGAAAAGACCTGCAAGAGCCATTATTGCACCGTAAGTATATCTAATACTTGATTAGTTAAATCTGCTTTTTTTTTCTGAATGATTGTGGAAACTGGTAAAAGCTAGTATTGAGCTGAAAGGAGTGCTGTGTGGTTTCTAAGTAATTATTTGGGATATAACATAGAATGGCAGAAATCTGTGCGTTTTTGGATGTATGATTAGCTTGCTTTTGCAGATGGACTGCACGCACATTGTTTGTGATCCAGTAAGATGGATAAGAGTTGTATTAATGATTAAAACAACAAAACCTCTCCAATAACAGAAAATAAACAAGTCCAAAATAAAATAAACAAAACCTGCATCCCTCACACCTCCTAAATAAAATTTAACAAAGCTTAAAAGCAAGAAGTAATTAAACACTAGTCAACTATCCAAAATGGTTTACTTTTGTTATTTTAATTTGGTTTTGTTTGAGCTATTTGTCCACAGCTGAAATGGGGATCATCTGAACTATTTAGGGAGAACTCAATTTCCTGTGAGACATATAATGACATATTTTGTTGGTCATTCCAAGTAATTATGAGTTGGAAGGAAACACTAGAAAAAGCACCTTAACTGTGATGTTTTTCCTGTGCTAGCTTAGCATTGCCATGTTTGAAGGATTGCATAATGATACTGAGTGTGCAGAAGAAATTGTCCCACATCTGCCTTAGTCTTTCTTGCAGGATTGTCATGACAGAGACCTTTCAGTTTCAGATTATGTAGTTTGGTTCTTTTTCCAGAATTACTGGGGGTCTTCCTGTGATCTCACCATATTTTTTTTGTTAACTGTCTTTTTTTGCCACCTTTGAAGTGGAATGTACCTAATATTTTTGTGGGAGTTGGAAGAAGCCTGTAGCAGAGGGAACATTTCAGCATTTGGCATTGTCTAATAACATGCCTTGCTCATTTGGGAGGTCTCAGTCTCCTGTTTCTCCCCTAGTATGTATGTTAATACCTTTCTGAGCTCTTTGAAATGAGTGGCGTAAGTGATGTTGAAGTAAAATCCCAGGGACTATTGAAGGTAACTTGCTCCCAGGCATCAGTCTATCGATGAATATAGATGTATCTGAGCATACATACATATAAATACATATAAAATCTTTCAATGGGAACATGTATCTTCAAACATTCTGTATACCTCAGGGCTTGCAGCATGCATCATTCTCAGTGTCATTGTGTAGAGCTGTGGTGTGGGCATACTGCTGAGTGACCAGGAGCTGTTTTCTGCCGCTTGACCTGGGACTCTAGGAACAAATGTTCTCTGAAATGAATGTTTTTAGCAGTGTAAAGTGAATTTTCACCTGTTTTAATGATCTAGGAGAGAATGGGACTTCAGATTTGAAGGCAATATTTGAAACAACTAGTCAAAATAACTATAAATCATTTTGCACCACACACAGGAACAGAGGTGGAGAAATGACCAGGCCGGACTGATAGGGAATGGTGAAGCATGTAGCTCATCACCTGCAGTAAGAGCTGGCATGCTGCCTTCCACTCCTTTCCATTCTGTCACTAAGTTATTCTTCAATGACAGAGCATTTTTATTCTCCCTTTATCTGCTGTTACATGTAGTTCTCTCTTTGCTAAGACCTCTCTACTGCCATTATATTCAGCTACTGAAGTGTGGTCAGAAGAGCTTTCTCCAGGAGTTTGCCACTCCCTTGTTCCCTGGCTGCACTGTTAGCATTATCATGAGCTTCTGACGATAGCAGTTGTGCAGTCTGCATACATCCCTTACAGATAAGGGAAGGCCCTCTGGTCTGGGGGTTTCCTGACCATTCAGTGGTCACTGATAGTTTTTAACGGGTCTGTAAATGGTCACTGCCAGTTGTTCAACAAATATGTTGTGTGATCAACACTGCAGCAGTTCTTTCCTGCTCTTCCAGGAGTTTTGGATCACTCTTACAATTCCTAGTTCACTGGGACAAAACATAAATCCTACAAGATTAATACTGAACATCAACATAGTTAAGATGTTAAGCAATATTTAAATCTTATCATTTTGTGCACTTTGGTTTGCAGCCATGCAGGCTATACCTATTGTGGATCTTGTGCAGCCCACGCTTACAAACAAGTGGACCCCAATATCACGTGAGTATTACATCTTTCTTTATAAAGCCTAAGACTTTGAAGTTACAATTCTCTCTTAAGTAGAATGTTCTTGTAACGTTCTTACATCTTGAAGTACTCACATTTTAGTTTTGTATTCTTTTTAGCCTCCTTTGCGTCACTTCTGTTTTAACATCATAAATGTTCAAATAGGGTATTATAAAAGGGGAAGAAAAAGGAATATTGTTAAAATAATTGGTAACTAACTTTTTTACAAGGGAGGGATTAAAGATTGTTGCACTGCTTTTATAGAAGCCCAAGCTGGTTTTGTTGGGTTTTTGTTTGTTTGTTTTGGGTTTTTATTATTGTTGGGAGGTTTTGTTTGTTTTATGAAGTCTGTTAAAATGATTCTACATGATCTAACATGATTCTAAATGATTCTACTTCACCATGATTCTACATTGGCTTTTTAGTGCAGGATTATGGGTTGAATACTGTCAGGATTCACTTCTGGTGTGGAGGAAGTGACTATTGTGTTTATATAATATATTAAGTCAATGAAAGTTAGTTGTTCCAATAATTTTAAATGGACTTTTGTTTCTAACAAGTTTTAAAAAAAAGAAAAGTTAAAAAAACCCCAACATTCTGTTGTAGCCTGTGCCTGCTTCTGAAAATATGAATCCAGTTATTTTTGGGTAAAGGAATATAATTCTTGTGTTTTGCTGACTGCAACTTTTTTTTTTTTTAGTGACAAAAATATAAAAGGTCTCCAGTATTTACTGAAAGTATTTATTTTGCAATGCCAAATAAAAAGTGGCTAGGCTTGTCAGTTGTTCATAAGATAACGCACTGTAATACTCTTCAAAGTCAATGGTTTTAGTTCATTCGAAACTATTGCAAATGATGTGAAAATGATATGACAGATAGCTAGTTTCTCTAAAATTTCCAGAACAAGCTGCATTCCCTAGGTTCCCTGATAAGGAATTAGTTGAACTTGCTGGATCATTTCCTTTTTAGTGCATGGGATGTTTATAATTCATCTTTGAGCTATACTATTGCATATTTGGGTATTTGTTTTTATTAGCTTTGCAGAAAGTTTGTGTTTTAGTATGCCTTGTTATATAGCATTCCCCGTGTAAGGGATTAAAAAAACACCCCTCAGAACTATACGTGTCTCCCACCCCTTTAATTCAGTGCCAGGAACAATATGATATAATCCTGAATCTGAAAAGCTGAATTGCCTATTTTTTTTTTCTTTTTTCTTGTTAGTCTTGTGGCAGGAGACCCTTAACATCTAATCAAGAGCCAGGAACTGAGGACTTGATGAAATAAAGATGTCATGATGACATGTAAAGGTTGCAGTATCAGCTAAAGCTGTGAATGTGCAGGTCCAAGTCTCTGTTGTTGATGCAACAGCAAAACAAAAACATATAACAACATAAACCCAGCATTTGAGAAGGACTTTAATTTAGTGAAACCTGAGTAAGGCTAATCAAGTAAATAAGTGAAAAACGCTGAGTAGATGGTAAACTCAAAATTGTTATTTGATCCTGTATGTGTTGAAGGTGGTGAGTAGCTGAAGGTTCTGTTGATTCAAGGAGAGAATTCAAAAATCTAAGTGGCTGTAATGCATCATTCAGCCTCCAAATGAGTCAAGTCAGACAAATTTCTAACTGATGAGTGCCCTTTGATATATAACCTGCTTAGGAGATTTAAGGCTAGAACAATATTGAATGGATCTCATGATAATTCCTGAGATACCAAACCGGATTGGGCCATGGATTCGTCTGGGGTCTTACTGACAACAAAATAAAACTATTGTAGACATGATAAAGTATTACTTTGCATGCTTTTATTAAACTTGTTACTCTAAGCTGAGTTGCTGTACAATTGCAGTTGTCTAAATTGTGGCCTTCTGTGTTAAATATTGTAGCCGAAAAATTTTCATTCTTGGGCCTTCCCATCACGTGCCCCTCTCCCGATGTGCACTTTCCAGTGTGGACATTTACAGAACACCTCTGTATGATCTTCGAATTGACCAAAAGAGTAAGTGCATTATAAAGCTTGGACTTCCCTGAGGCTTGAGTATTGACTGTGCTGCTGCAGTGCTGAGGACGTTCTTCTTATTGGGCACTTCCTTGCTGTAAGTGGCATACAAGTGCAAGTCTGGTTCTAGTGCACAAAAACTAATTTGTGAGTGATCCAGCTTGTTTCAGACATGGTCACACAATAACCATAGCGTCTCTCTTCCTTCTGGCAAGAATTCTAAATTTTTGCTTATCTTTTTGATTTTGAGCATGTGCTTCAGGGTTTTAAAACTAAAAATGTGTTACATCAAATAATAACTCACTAAACATCTCCATTCTCATGTGAAGTGTTCTGGCTGAAAAGAAAGGTTCTTTAGTTGGTTTGAATTTGATTTCTGATCGAGGAATATCAGAGAAACGAAATATTGCTTTTATTTGGAATGCATGTTACTCTTTAACTTGCAAATTTAAACTGTTAGTCCACAAAATGCCATCCTTTTGAACTAAGTGCAATGAAAATATTTGATATTTTGGCTTTTATGTGTTTTGAAGTATACCTAAGTGATACAGTATCTTTATCAGAAAGACTAATTGCACAGATGTGTTGTGTTTCACTGTAATTGTGATTAAGCAAGCTAATTCAGGCTTTCTATGTAGTGCCTGCAGAAATTTCCCTGGGTAAGAAATGTTTTCCTTTCTGTAGAGCTCCTTTATGGAGTCAAGAAGGAGGCACATCCCTACATCAAATCCTTCATCCAGTGGAGAATTGTCAAAATGTGGAGATAACTCTGTATGCTTTCAAGTATGCTTGAGAGTAGAAAAGATAATTTACAAATGTGGATTACTTAATCAGTTGTGGCTGTTTCTAAATTTCATGATTCAGTCAATAATAAATTCAGTTACATAGTAACAAATAAAGCACTAGCTCATCTGATGAATTTTTGTTTTTTGAAACATATAATGGGCAGTTTATGAAAATTAAAATTCACTGACTGGGTAAATGCATGTGTATTTTCAAATGTGTTTTATTTGCGTAATTAAATTTTGTATCGTAACTGAAAATCTTTTTCAATATAGTAATGAGGTCGCTGATTTAACCCAATTTCTAAACTGAATCAATTATGTTTATATTTTACTGACTCGAACATAATTTTAGTTCTGAATTGACTTAGAAACAAATGGTTTATGATGATAACTCTTGGAGGCAAGGAATTTTTTACAGTGGGTATGTTTTGATAAGGGTACACTGTAGCTTGCTTTTTGCACTTGAAGTAGTTTCCAAAAATAAACCAAGAAAAGTAATAAAAACTGATCTTGATTTCATTTCAGTTTATGGAGAGTTGTGGAAGACTGGAATGTTTGAGCGCATGTCCCTACAGACAGACGAAGACGAACACAGTATTGAAATGCATTTGCCTTACACTGCTAAAGCCATGGAAAGGTACTAGGGCTAATTACTTCTACAAGGATGAACATTATGTGCATTAAATGTTTGAGCTGCTGTGAAGTGCAGTAGGAACTAATAATACATTTTATGGCATAGAAGACCTTATGGTGTATATAATGTTCATACTCCCCTGTCCCCCAATGAAAATTTTGGTAAGGAGAGGGTCAGAGACTAGGATAAGTTGCTGTGATTGCAACTCTGAGCAGAACATCTAAATGATGAAGTTATAACACCTCTTATAAACAGGTTGACTTAATAGAGTTAATATTAGATGTGCTTTCCTGAATTTTTTTTAATAGCTGATTTTTTTCCCCCCACTTTTCAAGGCATCTCTGAAAGAAGTTAAAATAGTTTTGTGTGGGATTTTAAGTTTGTTTGGAGCCTTAATAATAATTTTGAAATCAGGAGTGTGTTTGTAGCTGCTGTTTCAGAAGCTTACTTTAAGTAAAAATTGTCCATCTGCATTGGGGTTTCTTCCCTGACATGTGCCCCATCCCTTTTTTTTTTTTTAATTTCCATTGCATTTTGAATTTTCCCTAGAGTATCAGTATATACCTTGGTACTGTGTTGAGCATTTTTATATACGTTTCATATACTTTGGAGAATTACCCAACATGCAGCATCTATACAGGGAAAATTTAATTCTTATTTCATTGCTGATTTCACTATTTCTTTTCTTTTTGCTTGCTTGATGTTTTTACTTTGCAGCAAAGAGAAATTCTGGTTTTGGGGATGTGTTTTCTGAAATTGAAGTACTTTGAGGTGTTCTAAAACAACATCCTAGTATAACCTTACCAAATTAGTATCCTCAAATCAATAGCAACCTTTTAAAACATTCTGCAGTTTCAGTTAGCAAGCCCTGAAAAAATCTTCAGATGTTACTTGAATTACAACCTTTTTTCTTTTGCTTATAAGCCATAAGGATGAGTTTACTATTATTCCTGTGTTGGTCGGAGCACTGAGTGAGTCAAAAGAGCAGGAATTTGGAAAACTCTTCAGTAAATACCTAGCTGATCCTAGTAATCTCTTTGTGGTTTCTTCTGACTTTTGCCATTGGGGTAAGTTTCATATCTCATTATAAGAGTATATTGAATATTTTGTAGCTGTTTTCAAATAATGTATTTTATTAAACATTAAACATTTTAACTTCTGGTATATTTATTTTTGCAACTTAAATGCCGTAATGAAATTAAGAAGTCTTTAAAATCTGTAATAATAGGTAAAAATATTAATGGGGTAATGTGCTTTCAGTGTAGTGGAGGAAATAAATAGTGAAGGTATGTGGCTTTATATACATCTCTTTACTGTTCCAATGAAATAATTGAAGATGCTTGCTCTTTTTACTCTTCTTTTAAGCACCTCAAAACAACTTGCAAAACTAATTAGCTAAAAATTTACTGAGCACAGCTACATTCCTCTGGCAGAAATAAGTTTTGTGTGTTTTGTTGCTGGGTAAGATAGCAGTTGGATTATTTATGCCAATTCACCAGTGCTACCGCAGTTCATCTTGGTGGCAGAGCTATAAAGACTCCAGAAGCCTTGACTTCTGTCCTGCTTTACCATTTTATTTTTCTTTGAAGTGTGATATTAGCTGGAAAAGAGACTGCGTCAGAAAGATATGACACAACAGACCTTCCTTTTTTTCCATTGTCATCCTTGGTCAACTTAATTAAGTGCATGTTTCACTCATCTTTGAATTTTGGAGTAGGTGGAAGTGTATATAGGAATGATCTGGTCCTGTTGCGGCTAATGACCCATCTAGAGCTGCTCATTGAATTATCATTAATTTTTTCTTTTAACCTTCGTTTACTGTGGGTATCATGCAGGCAGAAGTAGCCTGACTCCATGGTTGACTTTGTCAAGAGTGATAGGGAAGTGAAATGTTGCTTTACTTCTTAATGTACAGAATTAGATTCTAAGGCAATAAGAGGAAATTAGTGAGTGATACTTCAGTTCAGTTCTACGTAGTAGGTTTCTCTTCAGGAATATAGCCACCCATCGTGTATTTTTTTACTTTACTTCTGGGCTGCTACTTCATGATTGCCCTAGAATTTCCTCAATGGAGCTAGAAAGTATGAAATAAATGAAGATTGCTACTTTATAAGTATTATACTTTCAAATATTTAGTAAGTATTAGGGAGTGGTTTAGCTACAATTTTTCCCTTTTTTATTTTATACATGATTTTTGTTTCAAGGTCAGAGGTTCCGTTACAGTTACTATGATGAATCCCAAGGAGAAATTTATAGATCCATTGAGCACCTAGATAAAATGGTAAGTTTTCAGATTTGGTGGAACTAACTAACAAATTTCTCCTGTACATTCCATTTCTTTGAACACTTGAGAAGTTTTTCTAACAAGATATTATAGATCAGCTATTTTATTGAATGTATAGTTTTCATTTGTTTACAACAATAAGAATTTAGCTGTTGGTTTTAGCTAGTATCCTCCCTTTTACTGACTGCACATGATTATGTTGCAGGTATAAACTAGTAAACATAATTAATGAGAATAAATGCATGTTCACCTACCTAAAATGCCCTAATGTAATGTGATTTCTGTCTACATACCCTCTTATGTTTTTGGAAATGAATAAAAATTATGTATGGAGAATTATAGTAGTTCCAGCTTGGTAGCTGTGATACCTGCATATAGAAACAGCGTTGTGGTTATGCAAATGTTTCAGCACCACCCATTTGGAAGAGGAATGGCTGTAGGGCATTGCACTGGTCAGGAAAATGAAAGCCAGTGTTTCCTTGGGAGTAGATTTCCCCCTGCCCCTTACTCTGTAGTAGGTGATGGGAAAAAAGCAGTAGACTATACTTAATTTTGGGTTTGCCCAAAGGCTGAAAGGAATGCTAAATGCATAAAGGTCCAGTGCCAGTTACGTTGCATTTTTTTTTTTTGCAATCACAGGAGCCAAGGAGTTCTTTTTAATATGAAAAACCCCTCACAGAATAGAAGTAATTCTTCTGGAAATATGTAATCTTAAAATTTGTTTTACAACTGTTTGCATTATTTACGTGACTTCTGTAGAATCTATTAGAAGAGAGAGCTGTTCTTAAGTGTGTTAATTTTCTCCTTGTCTTGAAGGAATAAATCCTCTCTGCTGGAGAGATCTCTAGACTTTTTTGCTTTGTGTATGCGTATTAACTTCTTTGTTTTTCTACTATTCATCACTGGAATAGAAATAATAATGGTAAATATTTTCCCTTCATTCTGTTTATCCCATTTTTAATAATTCTTGTAGTTAGTTGAGAGGTTTCTCTATCAAGAAAAGGGTTTTTCTACAGAATTCCAGAATCAGCAGCCTTGAGTGTTTTTGCAGGAGAGCAGATTACAGTGCATTAGCAAACATTAGTTTCCCCTTGTTAACTTCTGTGGTGAAAGCTTGAAGAAAGACTGGACTTTGGCATTTAATTACTTTTTGGGAATATATTGCTGCACCAACTCTTCCTTTTGGTAGTTGTTCAGCTAAATGGAAGTGACATTTTTTGTAACGTGGAAAATCATGTCTACTGTTTAATAATGATGAAAATTCTTTTTCAAGCTTTAGTTTAACTGGAAAATTAAACATGCTGTATAGCAGCATACTGTGGTTATTTTCTGCTTGTTTGTATCATGCCGTATCTGAACACATGACTCCATATTCAGATGCTATATGGAGGAGGTTTTGCTTTGGGTGATTTTTGGAGATATCTTGTTAGCAATATCACAAAGATCTCCCTGTCACATTTTTCCAGTTTTTGGAAGTTTGTTTGATTTTATGTCCCACTTGGCTACTTCTTGTTTCCTTAGAAAAGTATTGGATTTTTTCATGTGATTTGACATGCTAAACAAACTTGTACTGTTGTAACCAGCAGGCCTCTACACAGACAAAATAGCATTAAGATAGAGACAAAACTGTACTAAAACGGGCTTAATTTCATTGGTCCTAACTGGGAAAGCAGTCAGCTGAGCACTTTGTAAGCAGGAAGGAATTCTGGGGCAAGATAAAAGCAATTTTCCCTAGAAATGGCTTTGTGTGGGAGCATGACGACCTTTTCCTTATTTGTACTGGACCTTACATAGAGATGCATTTTCTCACCTAGTGCATAAAAACTGCTGAACACTTCAGGAATTGAAGTTTAGAGCCATTATACTCCAGCATAAAACAAATACAGAGTACTAAATATTGCTGGGCTGGCATCAGTTTCTCCATGGTAATTGTTGATCTGACCACTGTCACCTCAGCACACTTTGTGATGTAATGGCAGAGGGAGGAAATAGCCTTGTGGTTAGAAGAGGAAACTTAGGAGAGAATCCTCAAATGAAGAATTATAACTGAGAAACTGATGTGCAAAAGTTTGTGTATCATAACCTGAAACACAGAAGTGGGGGAAATGTTTTGTAAGACATTGCTGAAGAGTAATTGTATTTGATTGACTAGCCAGAAAATGCAGACTACTCCAATCTTCACTGCCGCATTGCTCATTTTATATGAGCATATATTTGGTATGGGATACTTTACGCCTCACTTGAGTCAATGGGAGGATTGTGTTACCCTGAATGCTGATGGGGGAAAATGCAGGCACTGAGGAGTGCTGTGCAGGAATAGCCAGTACTTGTTGTCCAGGAAAATGCTCAGCACTGAGGGCTTCTCAGGTACCTCTAATGACCTGCTGAATTGTGGTAGCTGCTGCAGTGCTGCTGCAGTGTGCCAGGACCTTCCACAGTGCTCCAGCCTGAGCATAATGTAAGATTGAGTCTCTGCCTGGATGCCCAAGTCGCTGTTTTCTTCTCTCTGCCCAGACAGTAGTTTTTCTGGTGCTTATTTGTCATGTAGTCTGAGTGATTCGCACATGCAAAGATAGTTGGGCTGGATAGTACTAAGACCAAGTTTGTTTCCACTATTATTAGAGTGCTGTTAGTTTAGATCTTTAAGTGTGAAGAAACAGCTGAAATAACTGATAGCAAAACTTCAATGTGACCAGCCAAAGCATTATTGGCATATAGTATAAAATGTGCCTATAGGTTGTTGGGAGGGCGTTTTTGTTTTGGGATGTGTGTGTGGGTGATTATTTTTCAAGTTTTTTTGGTAGGCTTGTAGATACTATTAAAGGATGATATTTAAAAATGTAACTTTTTAATCATATTAAGTGCACTGTGCTAGGATATTGTAGATGCCATTACTTGTATCTGGGTAATTGAGGTATACGATTTCTACGTGATGCCATAATGACCATGTGATAAACTGTGGAACTCTGCTTACAGTTTTATCATGGGTGGGTGGGTTTTGTTATGTGTTTTAACTCTGTTCTAAGCCATGCCTGGCTGAGTTGTTTTGAATACTGAAAGTTAATGGGTTCATACCTCTGCTTTTTATAAAACTCAACCTGGCAAAAATGTTTCCTTTGTTCCTCAACACCATTTTAGATGGAGAAACAAGCTTGATGGTCTTTGCTCCTCTACCACAACAATTTTTAAATCTAAAAGACTGAAAAATTCAGTACAACCTAATGCTTATAGGACATCTGTTTGTACCAATTCTCTATAGATTTACTCCAGTCTCTGGTGTATGGAACTCTGTTAGCATTTTCTGGGATGAACTGCATAGTTGTAAATGTTTTGCAGTGCTGAACTGTGCATTGAAATAAGCTTATTAGGCATTCTCATAAATCCATGTCCATTCATTTGAGACAAATGCTCAAATGCCTCTGCCCAGTATGTTCCAGTCACTTACAACTGTAGAACGAGTCTCTCAGTTGAGCAGCCATTTTCATTTTTTTAAAAGGTCATGAACAGGTTTTAGAAACAGATAAAATATATCCTCATGAACTGTTCAGTATCTGAGTAAGTGCCTTATGCTTCTTTAGTTTCACTTGAATTTGTAGTCCAGTTTAGTTCTGCTTTCTTTAGGTGTGTATTGACATGTACAATCTACAGGTAAATAGATGGTTGAAAGATATGCTTTGGAAATACAATGGTATCTCTGTAATCACTGCTAGTTAGAGAATAGCTACAGTTATTTTTTGGCACTCA